>JAUZND010020273.1:0-22955 GCA_034780555.1 Coelogynopora nodosa | reverse complement strand
ACTAATAAACTCATAATACACTAATAAACTCATAATACACTAATAAACTCATAATACACTAATAAACTCATAATACATTAATAAACTCATAATACACTAATAAACTCATAATACACTAATAAACTCATAATACACTAAATAATACAATGATAACTCCACTATTTGATTAACAACTAACTGTCTACACAAAAAAATCAAATCCTCTATTTTAGTTATATATATAATGGTAAACAATTTCTGGCAAAGGATTAAAAGTTGATAACACGCTTTGTGTAGTTTGGGGCCAAAAGAATTGGAGCATAAGAGCCGTTCACTTCTTTTTTGTTCCCAACCGGAGCTGGGCCCTATACTATATTTGTATAGTTAAATTACAAAGCAGTCGTTTTCATCCCCTTTTTAATTTGCGGAACGGAGCAGTATATTTTCAAACTCCCCTTTTGCAATTCCGTCGCGCCCTACTTGTCTGTACGTTTTGTTGATAACAAAACAAGTAAGATGTTATGATAAAGTGTTATTTATTGTCCCGGTAACCCTATGGACGGGAGTGAAACTCGCAAATATTCATTAGAATATTGTCTCCATACTTTAGTATTGATTCGTCTCCGCATAGGTTGTTCAATCTATGTCACGCCCACTCTGTAAGGCTGCATAGATTTATTGTGATGATTACCTTCTTTCCGCTTTTTTTATATTTAAAATTTTTTTACAGAATTGTTTTTAGGAGATAATTTGTCTAAAATGCGAACGTAGATAAGAGGGATTTGTTTCGGTATTTCGTGTAGTTTTAATATTGACTTTTAGTTATGTTAATGTATCATTGATGGTATATATCAGCTTTTGAGGGCTTACAAAGGTTAGTGCTAGTTTACAAAAATGACGACCAAAGGTCATGAAAGGTCATAAAAAACGGGTGTGTCGAAAAATATAAATTTCACATTACTTTTATTTTTTAAGTCATATTTAGTGCAGTTAAGCGTTTTGTAATTACATCAAAACTTTAGTACATTTTTGGCATTTGCGAAATTTAATTTTGAATAAATTTATTTCTATGAAAAGCTGCTTATTAATTGTAAAATTAATCTAAACTATGTATTAAATTATGAATACGTGTAAACTAACGTTTAAAGAAATACATTGATTCGTGCAGGAAATGTTTAAATAAAAAATAACATAAAATTTATTAGGTGATTAAAATAATAATAAAAGAATATCATCGTTTTAATAATAAAGGTACAAAATTGTTACTTTCTAAATATTATATAATTGAGATTGTTTAAGTAAAAGTTTTATGACTTGAAAACTTTACACATTTTATGAAACCTAAAAAATGTAATTCGACTTTATATATATATCGAAATACAATAATATATTTTTTAGAACTGTGAAGTGAAGTCGATTTATGCATACTTTTAATGCATGTCCTAATTCAATAGATGTCTTTACTCAGTCTATGTCCTAAGTCAGTCTATGTCTTAACTAAGCTAGTATCCTAAATTAGCCTATGTTTAAACTAACATATTATTTATAGTTTAGGATTTATCCATAATCACAGAAGTTAAAACACAAACAAATTGAGTATATAAGGATAAGTTAATATTCAATATTAACCTAAATAAATGTATATAAGCCCTAATCTTATTTAATTGTTTTAGCGTTATATATAATATAATAAATTATTATCTGAAATTAAATTTTTTGTGATTATATGTATTTTTATTTCTAGAAGAGTGATGGTTGCACGTGGTAATATCGAGCGTGCTGCTTGCACATGGTAATATCAATCGTGCTGTTTGCACGTGGTAATATTGATCGTGATGGTTGCACGTGTTAATATCGATCGTAATGGTTGCATGTTGTAATATCGATCGTAATGGTTGCATGTTGTAATATCGATCGTAAAGGTTGCGCGTCGTTAATACTGTACTTCATTTGGAATTCTATAAATACAAATTTTTTTAAATTACACTTTCAGTAATACGAAATTAAAGAATCCTTTTTTTATAATTAATTATGGATAACGGTCGGTACAACACAAAGCAACAACACATAATTATTTATAAAAAACTATAAGTTTAAAAATAAATTCAGTTAGTTTAAAATTTAAAATTTAAAAGTTTTTTTGGTATTGATACCAACATATGATCATATCGGTACATATTTTCGTTGTGTTATAAATAATAACTAATAAGTAATAAGTAATTTGTAATAAATGGAGTTAAATCCACAAATTATCAATTAAATCATAAATACTCAAATAATTCGAAATGTTCTTACTTGATTGTCTTGGATTTTTTATTGAAAAGAAACGGATTAATTTAAAACAAATTTAAAATTATAATATATTGCATAAGAAAACACCGATATTTTTATTAATCACTCATGCGTGTAAATTTTAAACTTATCAGTAATTAATTTAAGAATTGCGTGGACTTCTTTCTCTAAAACATATATAGAACGAATATTTTAAACCGTTCGTGAACATTACACAGTATATAGCAAATTGAATTGGAATTCAAGTCGACTTCAATCGCTCTCGATGTTGCGGTCGTCTACGAGAATTTACAAATGTTTGGCTTCTTTTCAGCCTATCTAGCAGCCTCTTTCAATCTAGTTTAATACCTACATATGGGGAGATAGAGTGAGTTTTTGGAGGGAATTTTCTTATAGATGAATTAAATTTAAGGATACGCTTGAATAATTGCGGATATAATTTAAAAGAAGATATGTACTGTTTAAACTATAATTAATATATGAAAGCAAAAAGAATAAGATATGTTCATTATCAATTAATTAAAAGTCTAGAAAACTACGCTGTGTAAATCAATAAATTAATAAATCAATTAATCAAAATATAGCCTATTTATTATTTATCCGTGAACTAAATAAACGTTAGCTCAACTCTTAACTTAATAATTAAGTTAAGGAGCGCTTAATGGGAACAGGAATGACTAAGTGGTTACCACGCTAGTCTTCGGTGTTATCGGAACTGGTTCGATCCTCGCCTTAGTTCCTCCCCTACTGTTCCTGGGTTAGCAACTGTGCTAGTCGATAGTTAGCGACCCTTGATGGGTTCATTATAGGCCTGATCTACGCATCTGTACAGTCGGGTCAAATGTTTATTAACGTACGCTATTATATTCAGTTTGAATTATAATTATGAATGTATATAGATTTTGTTAAAAATGTCCAAAATTTTGGTAAAATGTCTAAATTTAGTTTAAAACGTTTCGTTTTTGTTTAACATGTTTAAAACGTGTTTTAATTGTTTTTTTACAGAGAATGGTCACTGTTTTCATTAATAAATATATTTGATTACGTATATATGTATATACTATCGGCCAAACCTCTCTGAAAATATCCTACAAACTAATCATATAAATCACTCACACATAACAATGAAATCTGCTTTAATACGACTGTAAAACGGTTGTTTCTAGTCACTTAGAAGTAAATATAGAAGTAGTTTACAGCTCGATAAAAAATGATATAATAAAAACAAGGGGGGAAGGGGGGAGGGGAGGGGAGGGGAGGCAGTCTGCAGACGATCTCGGAAATGATTCCTCCGGGAGTCCTTCAAGTAAGAACTTTTTCCCAGTCTTGGGGGATAAATAGGGGAACTTCAATAGTATCAAGAGTTAAACTGTTTATCTTCAATGACACGAGCTGATCCCAGCTGTCAAACCAGAGACAAAATCAATAACAAATGAGAAGCTTAGGTAGGCCACAGTATTGAAATCAAATGTTTTAATATGATACAAATGCGGGCAGCAATGTCAGTAGTTCCTTGAAAGTCAACAATTGCGGTATTAGTTAATATATATATATTGTATAATATAGCCATATGTGTGCACTATATGTATGCACATATTATGTAGAATAATCTAACGTTTAAATGTATGAAAAACTAATTTTAATATCTAGATAGATAAAATTATGATTTGGAATATTTTACGTGTTACAGCAGTGCATAATATGTGGTAGACATTTTTAATGCAAAATTATGTGGCTAAAAAATATTCAATTCTGAATTTAAATTAAAAATAATCAATCTTATAAAACGAATAAATCGCGGGTTGATGCATTATTTTAAAATACCCAACCTCGTTTGTTTGTATACATATTTAATAGACTATAAATATCGATCAAAACACCCTATTGGTAAATTTTAGTCATATATGCAGTAAGCCGAATTTTTAAAACGATGAATTTTATGTTCAAGGCAAAGACAGGTAATAACTTTCGAGAAATGCTCGTTAACAGAAGATATTTTACGGCACTTATTAAATATAATTTGTTAGTAAGTGATGATATGCATTGTTTTGTGCAGATTAAATAAAAACAATGTATAAAATGTTTGTATACATAAATATTTGAATGTCTGATATTGTATAAATATTCCTTTTAACTAATAAAAACATTATTTAAGACTAATTTAGATATAAAAGTGAACCAGCTCCGTAATTTTTATTTATTTGATTTAAATCATGCAGTTATTAATTATTTTAAACAAATATTTTCTATGCATGAATATCAGCTTAAAATAGTTCATATTTTATTATACTTAGAATAAATAATATGTGTATTGTATAGGTAATGTGAAATTAGGGTTTATAAATCGTAATAATTTAAATGCTAGTGTAGTGTTAAATATGACCTGAATAGGTGAGAGACAATAGTGACGTAATCACACAGAAACGATCTCGCTATGTATAGGCCTATGTAGAAAACTATAGCTGCTCCTAGATGTAGTTAAGAATTAAATGTATTTCACTTACCT
This sequence comes from Coelogynopora nodosa, assembly GCA_034780555.1. Lineage (NCBI taxonomy): Eukaryota > Metazoa > Platyhelminthes > Proseriata > Coelogynoporidae > Coelogynopora > Coelogynopora nodosa. The sequence goes on along the minus strand of JAUZND010020273.1, from coordinate 18,178 downwards.
ATGTTTAAAACCTGTATACTGTAGATATATAAGCTAACATAATAAGGTCGTTCAAAGGCGATATAATCAGCTTTCCTTTATTTTTAAAAGTGTCGGCCGGAATTCTTTAACATTGTAAAATGGAAGTAGATGAAATGAAAAGGTTGAACATATATTACGAAAAGCAGTTGATGCAAGTTAAAACGGACGCCCACAAATTCCTTCCACAAGTATTAGTATTCCGTCTTAAGAAAAGAAAGAATTTAAATATGTGTCACATTGCTGAACGTTTGGTTTCATTTCGAAGTTAACTGCATAAGTCACATAACAGAATGGGTAAACCAGAGCGTTGTTAAAAGACAAAAAGTCAACCTGAATATAATAACTCCTCGGGTAAGCGGATTATGCGTTTGCCATGAGGATAATTTATTTAAATTAATTAAAATATCAAATAGACGGAGATATTGTCATTCCCTGCAATGTTGAAATGTATATATCATGCGAATTTGTGTGGAAAGAAGACTAGACATTAACTTAACATAAAGATTAATATATATATATATATATATATATATATATATATAATAACAAGTCAATAAAATTGTTCGAATCCTTTAAAACGTCAAATCTCGTCAATAGTTGACAGACAAGTCGATACTGCCATCGTCTCGGTCATTTACAGTCATCTGCCCTAGTATCGGTCATTTACAGTCATTTGCCTTAGTATCGGTCATTTACAGTCATCTGCCTTAGTATCGGTCATTTACAGTCATCTGCCCTCGTCTCGGTCATTTACAGTCATCTGCCCTAGTATCAGTCATTTACAGTCATATGCCTTAGTATCGGTCATTTACAGTTATCTGCCCTAGTATCGGTCATTTACAGTCATCTGCCCTAGTATCGGTCATTTACAGTCATCTGCCCTAGTATCAGTCATTTACAGTCATCTGCCCTAGTATCGGTCATTTACAGTCATCTGCCCTAGTATCGGTCATTTACAGTCATCTGCCCTAGCGAAGCGTCATCAGATGCTGAGAAAGAATCGAATTGATTTGATTTAAACTGCAGTTTCCAAAATACACATAGCTAATTAGTAAGGTATTATTTAGCATACAAGTCATTGAAATTAAAACGTGTGAATAAAATTATATGAACACAACTACTTTTTTTCCCTCCAGTTAAACTTTTAATTTTAGTATCCCTCCACAGTTATCAACACCAAAACACGTTTAAAGACCATTTACAAATAGGGGATTTTCGGCTATTTTCTGAATCGCAACTATACTGTCATCAAAAAAGGTATATTAAAACAATCGGCGGGGATATATCAAGTGGAATTATAACTCTATTGGTTATCAGTAACCATGACGACATATCTGCCTGTACACAAATAAACGATTGTATTTCGTCCATATGTCCGACACTTGCTAATTAAGAGGAGTTGCGCATTATTATATTTATTCTTTTCTAAATTATGTTTTTCTGAGAATGGAAGTTCTGAATAACAACTCTAAATTTCATAGCTTGGCAGTAAAATCAGGCTTGTTTTAAGGCAAAAAATGATTTTAGCCGAAAACAGTTATATTTCTCACATTTAATCATTAAACATATAGCGGCACACTCGAATAATTAAAAATGTATTACAACTGCTAATCAATAAATAATCAATAAATAATCAATAAATAATTAATAATTAATCAAGATTCAAAATGAATGTATAACATTTTTATTTCATCTTAGAATTATTAAATATTTCAATTGTATAATATTAATTTATTTTTATTAATATTAATATAGGCCTAATAATATATTACTAAATCTATTATTTATTAATATTATAATTGTAATTATATTTTATATAAAATACAGTCTTTATCACGAAAACTTAACATATCTTAACACATGAATTTTATAATCAATAAAACATGAAAAAAGGTGGTCAATTGTGTCGTCTAACTTAAACAGAATTTTAACATTTTAACGGAATTGTCTTTGCGAACCGCATCTTATTGAGATGCTCTCGATTTGTATTAACCTGCGTTTATCAATTTAATACGATAACTCTAGATATATGAAAAAATCAGATGTGAAATTGAAAAAAGCTGCTTTTCCACCCATTACCCACTCCGCCCACCAAACCTTTGATCTCGTCAGTCTTGCATAGAGCTCAGAGGAACACAATGTTGCTGCACCTCAACCTCTTTCATCGCGTCATTGTTTTCATAGTCAAATGATTTGTCCTCAACCTATCGATTAACCCGAGCGGCTAAAAAGAACTATAAGTTTTCCCATAATATTGCGGTTCCAATGATGTTTTAGTCGCTGAAAATTTATATACCATGATTTAATTTCTTTATTGTCGTATCATTGGCGGAAGAAAACACTACAGTAAAATACAATAAAACAAATATTTTTATTATATTTAGTATATTAAAACTTATTTGTGTAATTCATTCAATTCAATTTGAGGCTATTGTATTATGCGATTGAGTATTTGGTTTTTATGAACATTTTGAAAACTAATATAAATATATGTGTTGGTATATTAACTAATAGTATAAATTAAAAACATTAAACGTAACATATTATACAAGATAATGTTGTGACTATTTAGTTATGACAAATTAAATATAAATATCGTAAATAGTTCAGTAGTTTAATATAATTTATATTTTAGTCTTTATTAAAAAAGATTCATATACAATACAACATATACATTTAGCATTGTGTGATTTATTTTATGAATATTAAAAAATTATCAGAACAAATGACTGGGAGAATTGTACAATATCATTAACTTAATATAATATGATCATGGTGTGTAGGATGTTATTAATTGTATTGCTCAGCAAATATTAAAACTAAACATAGTTCCATTTATATTCTTTTCACTTGTGGTATGTATATGTATGTATATGTATGTTGAATGTTGTATGTTATAGAATATAATACTAAATTATACTTAAAATGATTAAAATAAATGAATTAAAAAGACCGTTTAAAATAATATATAGACAAATTAAATATAAATTCCTAATTACTATTTGAAAATGTTCGTGAAAAAATTTTACGTGATTATAATTAAGTAAACATAATGTACTTCTAATTGTGAATCGCTGATAGGTTTAAGAAAGGGCTAAATAGACAAGGTTTCATTGAAATTAATTTATGACAAAAAACCATAACAATAGCAAGGCTCATATTATGATCCTTTTGTTGCTATATTAACTATATAAAAACATATTAACTATATAACCAGCTTTACTTATATATGTAGAACATGGTTTTTACTTCCCATACTTCCAGTTGTCATACTAAAAGCTATTTAAAATATTTTGTTTGTTAGTGTGTAATAACAGATGAATGAGTAAGTCTTTGACATTCCTGTTTACAGTGGGGAAGGGAGGGAGCTTCTTCATTAATGCAAAAATAATTAAATATGCCTTCGAACTATATAGTGTAATTGACCAGGAGACACATCTCATATGGCATTACCATCAATGTATCAAAGTATCAAAGTAATTATGAAATCCATTAGCCACTTCTTTAGAAAGTGAAGATATAATAACTGTTCTAAAATCTGAAATATATATATATGTATTTATATTTACTTTCATTTTTGCATTGATACCTCACTTTTTGTGTGTTTACAAAGAAGATCAAACACTGGTTTATAAATCTTATTTCATGGGCGCATAATATTATATGGTGTCTGCGACAACAACATTGATAATAATTAAAATGTTGATGTAAAAATAAAATAAAATAATTATGCCGTATTTTAGTGAAATATGTATTTTATATATTTTAAAATAAAATGCAGAAATGCAATGAATAATAAATATTTAAAGAAAATAATAAATATTGAAATTATCCATTTAGAATATATTTCATTTCAAATGATCAGAGAAGTCGTATATTTGTGCAAAACTTAAGCAACAAATAAATAGGGGCTGTGACCAATAATAATAAGTCATTCTTCGAATTATTTAAACATTATAATGTAAAATTGTACAATTAATTAATTAATTAAGCAATTATTTCAATTTATTACAAATATTTAAAACAATAAATTATTGCTATGTGAAATACACATATATATACTTATGAATGTATAAAACAAAAATTAAAACATACGTAACTGTTGAATGGAATATATTGTTTTTATAATCAAATTAAACTATAATCAATATATTTGAGAAGAAAAAAGTCAGAATACATTAAACTTGTCTAATATACAACTGAAGCAGATTCATTGGCAGGGAGATGTGGACAGCGCTTTTTCGTCCTTATTAGGACTCATCAGCAGACCATACACCACACCAACCACCAAAAACATGCCTGAATTCAGTGGGCCTTTTCAAAATAAGCTCGAAACAGCGCTGTCCAGATCTCCCTGCCGATGAATGTGTTTCAGTAGTATGCTTCAGTAGTATATATGAAAGGTTTCATTTATTGTGATTTTTTATGTTCTGATATAATCAATTCAATTAACATGTCCGCCGACATGTCTTCATTTTGTACAACTGTTGTCTAACTTTACCTGACTAAAAGGCTAGTCATATTTAAAGTATGTACATTTTAACTCTGTGTCTATTTAAAAATACGTGGAGCGTAAGTTTTGTTGTTCAATTGGTAACCTACTTTCTGAAAGCAAGGTGTATTGAACTGTCTGATCACTGACAACGCGTATGGAAGTGCACTGCATTTTACAGTTTAGAATTCAATATGGTTCGTATTAAAAAGAAAGATGTGTTGACATTATAGTAATAAGATATGCTTCCAAAACAAAAGATGCCCTACGAGGTAGATCATATGTTTTGTCCCGGCTAGCAGCTGTTCTAGTTGAGTAAAAGGGAACCTCTTTTTTTATTTGGTCAAATGCTTTATATATACAATACGTTTTTAAAGAAATATAGGTTAACTAGAGCTTAGTATACGGCGGGTTTGAAACAATTGAAATTGGTTACTATTTATATATCGTAAGGGTAGAACATTTGGTAGTACCACAAGTCATATTACATATTCGATATTAATTAAGTTGGAAGAATAAAAAAATACCACCTTTTATAGATAATTTTACAACAAATACATTGAACATTCATTTGGAAGAGTAAAGTATGGTTTTTATGTATTTATAAACTTTTTTTACAATTTACACCGATTAACTAGCTCGCATAGATATAGAAGCCAACCTGGAATTAGAATTTTTTATATACATGAAATGAACTCAAAAGTTACTGATGACGACGAGGAGAGAAAGAGGGGAGTAGGGGTGGATGAGGAAGGAGGGGAGAAGGTGTGGGAGGTTGGGGGGGAGAATGGGATATCATACAATATGCAGATGATAATTTATCAAAGCAATTAAAAATATAATAAAACGTATTATATGTAAGTTGGTAATATAGCAATCTTGTACTTTTATTCAATAAACGTAAAACTCCTTTCTATACAACTATTTTATTGCGCTCAAATGATAATGATTTATCTGAGTAGAACAATAATTTAGACACATTTTTATAGTAAGATATTTAAATTAAGAAACAAGGTCAAACCTCACTCATAGAGAAACACTCATTTAAACATTCTTGAAGCTCTAAGTCAACTTTATAGAGACTAATTCAATTTACTAATTGGTCCCATGGGACTCCTACTTTAAGGGGAATTTTGACAGAAAATATGTTTGTAACATAATTAGGCGGCGTCCAGTATTAATTGATAAATTATGCACGTTGCTTGTTTGTTTAAAGTAAAATACTAATATTTCGTTAACTTTCAAAAAATCTAAAAAAAAATACTATTTTACTTATTTATATAATTCACATTGTTGTTTAATTAAAAATGAGATTTTTTAAACTTTTGAGATTCTTTCATTTATTCATTTTACCCATGCATAAGTAAAAACACAAATTAAACTTGTAACAACTATCAAACATCAAATGACAATAAACGGTTGAAACAGTTAGAAAAAGTTAATATTAACAAAATACGACTTTCTTAGTAAACGGATTTCTCTTGTTTCATGATGAAATTTAGTCCTTTTTTAAACTACCCGAAGACTTTACTTGTTTTCAAATAATGAAGTTGAAATATTATTTATGATATTCTACCTGCATGCAGCCTACTAATATATCAAACAGCCAGGCAAATGATTTTACGTCAAGATTTAACGAATTTTTCTTCAAACAATGTGACAAAATGACTGAAATTGCTCAATTGTATTTCTATTACTGCAGCCCCAGTGAATTCAAACAGTCAAATTTATCAATTTGCTCTCTGAAATTAACAATTAGCAAACATTCGAGGTGGGTTATTTGGAAAAGTTTTATATTCGAATACGTATCCGTTTTGTGTTGCTAATTTTGTTTTAATATTTAATTATAAAATCTAAAATTATTCGTTTAAATGTTTTGATTCCAATTTTTTGTAGAACGTACAATTTAATCATAATTGACTGCTCTTCTTCATATTTAAGCTAGATCTTAAACCCTTGCAACCTTGAATGAGGGGGGTATAAAGGATAGTAGGGTGTGAGAGCTGAGAGGAAATGGAGGATGGAGGGGTGGATATGACGGAGTGCGAGAGGGGAAAGGGGAGAAGGAATGGTGGATGGAGAGAAGGTGGGTGGAAAGGGAGGGAGACGAGAGGGTCGCATAGAGTGTAAAGGTGGGAAGGTGAACTGTGAGAGAGTGAAAATGTGAAAAGGGGTTGGTTAGGGAAGAGGGAAAGGGAGGGGGGTGTCTATTTCGTCCCCATTTCATTGTTTTCTATTTGTCATGTTTACTTGGTAGCATATATGTTATTCCCTGTAAATTGTTATAAATATTGTCTAATTTTTTATCAAAACTTAAAAGTTATAAATTGTCAATGCTTACAACGCAGCATAAGGGACTATAAATAGAGTTCTCCTTAAAGGCTAGGAAGGTGTTATTTTTTCAAATAATATTAAAAAAGTGATGTGCAGGTAAAACCATCATTCTAAAGAAATGTAATCTTGTTTGCAAAGTTAGGTAACTCTAACAAATGAGCTATTAACAGTAAGGAAACCACAAAATTGTCATAAAAATTACTGTTGCCATGAGAAACATGACAAAGGTCGCTTTAATTTTATCATTGGAGAAGTCAAATTATATTCATTATAAATATATTTTTATTATATATCAATAATATTACACATTTGTTTGACCTACATATCCATATTTTTGTCTTACAAAAAAGTGAACTTTTTGTAATAATTTATATCTGCAAAATATAATTGTAAATTATTTCTAAATTATTTGTAACTTCTAAAGAAATGTATATTCTCATTGATACCGATTATTTGAATGTCAAATGCAAAAATAACCTTTCCTTATAAATTGTCTGTATATATTATATGGTAGTATGTTTAGTATCCTTTCGTTGTATATATACTTATATATTGACGACGATGTAAAGTTTAAGCAAAAGTTTTAAACAAATGTATTGATAGATAAATCAATCAAAATGGCTTTAAAATTTAACAAAAATGTGTAGGGATTATGCATGTCTATACCACACCCACTACTTAGAAGGTAAAAAAGAGCTCAGCACATCGAAGGTTTTTATCAGTCGGCCTTTAAATAAAAGTAATTGAAATACGAAAAAATAATATTTAGTAGAATCTCGATATATATTGAATATTCTGATATATTCAATATATTCACGGAAAATATACAGAAAGATACACAGAGAGATATTCACAGAAAAAATATGTAAAAATGTATTACCAGACGCTGTTTCTTGCAGCTTCAATGGGGAATCTTAAAGGATTCTTGAAGGATTCTTATGTTTTCCCGCAAGAATCCACCATGAATTACACCCGGAACCAGATGGCTTCTTGTTTAGGTAATGTTGCTCGTATGAAACAATTAACCTTCCGCAGGACCGTCTTAAATAACGGAAATATTTTAACTGAATTTAAGTATAGTAGCGGTTGTTAAAATTTAGATTTTTTGTAATTTTTTAAAATAGTTCTTTCTGAATATTTTTTATACCACCATAATATAAAGTCTAATATTGTCTAGTATAATATCCTAGTCGAGTTTTGACCAACAACAGGCAAACAAAGGAGGATTATCGACAGAGTTGAAATGACTTTGAATCGAACAGAGATCTTTGTATTTGCGGTTGGTCTTAAACATAGATATAGATATAGTAACAGCTCACTATTTTGGTGATATTGATGTGGTCGTAACCCCCTACACACCACGAGCAATCCCCCTTTTTCTCAATTAGTCATAAAAGTTTGGAATGAATACCTCGTTGACTGTATAACTTTATTAAAATCTTAAACCTTAAATAACAAATAACACCTTGACCAAGCAACTCGAGAATAATCTAATGTTTGGTGAAGCACACATCAATTCACTTTTTATTGTGTTAAGCTGTTTAAGTGTTTTCAAAATGGTTAAATGTTCCTTTGAAACACACCATAGATAGGAAATTACGAGGACAAGCTGTCGGAAAATTTTCCTACATTCAAGCTGAATGTGTTTTTTTTACTTCTTGTTCTCACACATAAAAAGTGTTGGATGTAAATCTTAAAGAAGGAATTTAAGGGGGGGGGATGTGTTCAGACCGTATTTTTCATAAAAATTGGTACAAATTGCTGTTTGCTAAAATTGCGGTAGACTTTATTTGTTAAACAAATAATATTTCAACATTTCCTTTTTCGCAAGGTTTGCGTTTCTCTCACCAAATTTCCGCTTTCAACCTTAAATATTTCCGCAAATTTCCGCTTTCAACCTTATGCTAAGTAAATTAACTTATAAATTATTTAAGATAAAATGAGAAAATACTAATTGTAGTAATTTTCTGAATTTAATTAAATAAGAACAATAGCAGGAATAAAACGCACAATCTATTGACAATATATTTATTACATCATGTGTTGATAATATTTGAAATTCTCAATATTGAGACTACAGATATCAGCTAAAGAACCTGCTGTCATATATTAAACTATGTAACGTAAAAACGTTATTTTAAAGTTACATTTATTTTGTCATGTATTAAAGTTGATTTATACATAAATAAATGATCATGTTCTTAAATATAGACTGCTCAGAATATAATAATTACTTACTGAACATAATCCATAATAATTGTCTTCATACTCTCTAAAAACGTGACCAACTTTTATGTGTAAATTGTACACATATTTCTAGTATGAATTCTACTTTTCAATGAGATAAGTTACTGTTAATATGTGCATATTTATGCACTCTTTTGATAAATCGTTTTCAGTATAAGAAACAATACTTTGATTTTTAAATAAAACTACATCTATATGATGCATTATTCTATGAGTGTGTGCAATTCTTTAGATGAACATACAATAAACGGACGCATAGTTCGGAAGAAAAGAGTGTATGTCAAACATACTCAACATTATTGAGACACGATATCACTAAATTCCCTCTATTAAAGTTCGAAAAAATATAAAGTTTATACTACAAAACTTAGGACACTCACTGTGCATTGCAATGAGAAGCCATACAACCAATGAATATACCACATATTTGTTTAACCAATATTTCTGACAGTTAACAGTTATTGTACACTTCTATATACCGTTTAATTTTTAGGTCTGTTATCAATAATAAAATTCGAGGATCTGTCATTTTGCGCTACTTTTGAAACGCCCTGACAATATTCAAAGAAAAACAAGTCAATTATTGATTTTGAAATATAGGCCGCTATTATATATATATATCGGCAACACTTAATAATATGAGTGGATCCCATTCTTATATAAGTTCTATTTTGAGACTGTCACCTGACTTCCTAATTTGTCTCCGGTGAATACCAATTAGAAGTTCACCACTTGATACTACAAACACTATAGTATGATCGATATAGGGATCTACATGGGCAAGGACTTCAAACACATCTTTTTCCCTGTCAAGTGAAATCTAACTCGACTAATTTTCTTCATTTTAGTTAATTTTAATTTCACTCTGGTTATATTTATAGTATGTTGTATAGGTATTATATAATGCCTGCAATTCCAAAACCGAAGGAAGATAATATGGTAATGTTGAGAAATATTTCTTTTATAATATGGATCTGATAAAAAGACTATAACGAACAAAACAGATCCATACTTATGATCTTCAATCTCGTGGACACTTAAATTCATCTTGTAGTTCATCAAAATCCTTATTTGGATTAAAAAATGATATTTGTATGCGTATCTAAGACTGATATATTCATTTGTACTGTAAGAATAATTCAAGTTTTTTATTAGCTAGATTTATTATTTTATTTTATATACTTTTATATTATTTAAATATGATTTAAATCGTTTAGTAGTACTAATTATATAAATATAAATTTAATTGGTTGGATATTATTTAAATATTATGATTAAATATAATTTTAATCGTTTTATATATATAAATATAATTTAAATTGTTTGATATTTGTAGGTAGAAGAACAATTTTCGTATTTCACCAAAGAATACAATTTAATTTGGTTTTGTTTGTATTTTAATTTTATGAGAGCAATCATTTAAAACGGTAGTTTTGAATTCTATAGTTATTACGTTGAATATATTGTTAAATATGGTGTCAGTATGATTTATTTGCGCTGTATAGAATTCAATATATATGTATAGCAATGCCAGAATACATCTACGCATGTTTCAAAACATTTAGTAGATTAATATATAAAGATAATTTAACTATAATTCTGTAACAATGGCTGCGCCCTTCTATAGGTAATTTCTATTTCTTGATTTTACATAATTATAATTCAACAAAAAGTTTGAATTGTAAATGATTTGTTAATGAACTGGATTTTTACTTCAATTTATAATTTTGAATCTGTCATTTAATGTATTACAATATTTCTATATTCATTACATTTTTATAACTTTAAAATGTTAAAATTAACACTGATATTATATTTATTTAGTTGCATAATTTTTTTTAAAGTTTATCAAAATCTAAAGATAAAATGTCAATTTTAAAAATAGAAAAGGTTATTTTTAACATAATAAAAATTTAGCCGTGCACTATAGTATGCAATTTATATTAAAAAAATAATTATTTATCTTTTCCTAATGCTATAGAATAATCTATATATATAAGATTGAAATGATATGCTTGCGGAGAAGTCAAAGAATGCATACAAATACAATAGATTATTCCAATACTACTATTACACCAGTATTGTATGTGGCATTTGTATTTCGTATACTTTAGAGCATTATCTCACATGAAAAGTTGTATCATTTATCACCGAAGTTAAAAATTGATCTTTAGCTAAAATATTTGAATTAGTGTCAATTATTCTAAATTAATCAAGTATATACTCGCTTGACACATGTATGCATAACACAATGTCAAAGTATCAAGGTACAAAATAACTCACCAATGATGCTATTCACGAGGAGGTTCAAAGTCTTGGAGGATAAATCTTTTTCTAATTGTAACGGAATCATTTTTACGGATATCATAAACAAAAAAAATACATTTTCTGATTTTTTTTAAAGAGTTGACCTGATTGGCCCAATAGTATTCAATGTTCCGATTCGATCTCTGATTGGTTCAACCAGCTTCTTCATTATATATAGGATATTATACTAGGTCATATACTATTATAGTGAGACAAAATTGCTCGTATATTTTTTAAATATTTTCTAACTCTTTATTATTTGCAATTGGATACATAATTTATTAAAGCACATGTCTTTTACAAAGTTTTGATTCAAATGATATATATTCCGAAATTTCTGAGATTTCAGCATTTTGTAAATTTTAATTAATTGCAATTGTTAAGGATTTACAATATTAGCACTGTTGACATTGTGTGTACATTATTTCAGCCCGCTTTTAAAATGTATTTTAATGTAAGGCTTAATGTATATATATATATTATATGATCGCTCAAGAAATAATATTTCAGGCATTAACAAACATTGTCGTTCCCAATTTCTCTTACGTCAAATAGGTATGCTGTATTTCCAATATAATATAGGCTAATATATTACAATACGCATATACATGGATGCTTAGCATAAATGCGATGTCTGTGTTTAGTATAATTAGCCGTAATAAATCCTCAGCAACAATATAACGCTGATGGACAGATATACTGCTTTATCAGCTAATGACGAGAGGTAATAAAGATATATGTTTAAACAAATTTATTCAATCACGAACTAATTGCCAAATGAAGGAGAAAAAGATCAACGTGATGTGTTTAATAAGTTGTTGTTGATTAATGTTTATAAACAGTAATGCGAACGAAATGGTATATTTGCTGTGTTTATTATGTGTGTGTAAATCTATTTATATGTTTTCCAAATTTTACCTATCAAGTTTATACCAAGTAATTCCAACACATTTACTCTGTTATTTGTCAAATTCAATGTTGTTCGTTTTATAAACCAATTCTATATATATATATATATATTGGATTGATTGAAAGGAATTGAGTTCATCAAATTGTCCATAATTATGGAAAAGCTATATTCCGTTACTATCGAATATTTAAAATTAATTTCAACAATGATTTTGTTCTTAATGAAAGAATTATAATCGGAATTATACTTGACAAAAAGCAATTTAGACAAAAAGCAATTTAGACAAAAAGCAATTTAGACAAAAACAATTTAGACAAAAAGCAATTTAGACAAAAAGCAATTTAGACGAAAATCAATTTAGAAAAAAACAATTTAGACGACAAACAATTTAGACAAAAATTAATTTACATAAAAATCAATTTAGACAAAAAATAATTTACATAAAAATCAATTTAGACAAAAACAATTTAGACAAAAATCAATTTACATAAAAATCAATTTACATAAAAATCAATTTAGACAAAAACAATTTATACAAAAAGCAATTTATACAAAAATCAATTTATACAAAAAACAATTTCGCCAAAAAGTAATTTAGACAATAATCAATATAATCAAAAAGCAAATGGATTTTTACAATTGAATCTGTAGTTGAATTATTATAATTGATAGAAATGACTGCGTAAACCAGAAAATACTTATGGATCATTAATGTGTCTATATTGTATTGTAACTGTAACTGTATTATAATTGTAACTACAACTGTAACTGTATTGTAACAGATTATACGCACATACAGATGTTGACTGAAATTAACTAATGCAAACGGCAGTTCTTCAAATTTGACTGTAATTACTTTTGTAGGGTTACCATAATGCTACTACGAAACTACTTTGAAATTGATGATGATCGATACTTTGTCGAATATTTGGTATAATTGTTGATAAAAATTGATAGTTCCCCTGTTACAGGTGGAATAAATATTTAAACGTGTTTGCTGGAAACAATTTAAAATAATATTCATAAGGTATTTCAATTCAAGTGAACTCTTTTCTGAATAACTGACAGAAATAATATATTAAAAAAACTGTTCTCAATTAAGTTAACAATTGCAATTCCCAGTTTAAATTTCGATGAACAATTGTTTCTCACCTGTTACCATTATTTAGTGATTTCGACTGATCTAATTTCAATTGACTAATTTTAATGAAAATAGTATCGAACCACATGCGCCATAACTTGCAAAGTGTCTACTTGAATATGTTTGGTATAATTTAAATAAATAGATGTGGATGTTTGGTTTATTTCGTCGTAGAATGCTCGTATGTAAACGATTTTTTTATTAGATAAAAGTTTCTTCAATGTGACACGCTATGATCTTCAATGTGACACGCTAAGATCTTCAATGTGACACGCTATAATCTTCATAACCTAATTGACTAAATTACAGTAATATAGTATTAGTGTGCTGCTTCAATGATTCCGATTCGAATGGAATACGTTTTATTATTATAATTGGAATATTACATTTTACTCTTTCTTTCAAACATGAGATGTATGTAATTTCCCCTATGTGACGTTTATTATTATGAAATGTATATAATTTCCCCTATGTGACGTTTATTATTATGAAATGTATATATTTCCCCTATGTGACGTTTATTATTATGAAATGTATATATTTCCCCTGTGTGACGTTTATTATTATGAAATGTATATAATTCCCCTATGTGACGTTTGTTATTATGAAATGTATATATTTGCCCTTATTGACGTTTATTTTGTGACACGCAATGTTTGATTATAATGTTTAATTTATAATTTGAAAGTAGCGTTTTCCAATTTCAATAAACATCACAGAATCGAACAAGGGTACCTATTTTTGTGGAATTAAAATAAAGTAATATAAAATACAGATGTTTATCATAAAATTTTTATAAAAAAACAGTGACATGTAATGTTTCATAAGAACAATAATCTTTCCGGTTAATTTTATTTATATATTATGTACGTTGCTTATTGTTATATCGAACTAATGGTTTTATAATTCTTTTAACGTATACGATTAAAAATATTTCACTATTTTCATAAAAATGCAGTTTCTTTTATATATTTTAAAACGCGTTTAAATTATTAATAAACTTTAATGTTTCATAACCGTGCAACACGTTAAAAGCGAATTATAACATTTTACATTTATGTTATAAACTTTAGATAAATATTATATAATGAATTGATGAATAGTAATGCCTATTATAAAATTATAGCGAATCTGTAAACATTTTTTTACTATAATTATAATGTAATATTTGTATCATACAAAAACACCTTACATTGTTAATAATAGTATTAAAAATTATCCTACGTTTTTTGTTTGTCGAATCAATTTTATTATTACTTCATTAACAATACAATTATACTGACGCCTTAATTCTTCGTGTGTTTTAGTTTAATAAAATGCTCAAAGAAATCTAGTGTGTCAGTCGTCAAATACGCTCTGACGCTGAAAAAATAAAACGACTACGAGCCATAAAGTACAGTGAGTAAACTGAAAGAAAATAAAGAAAAGCTCGTAAAAGTTTTGGAGGCCAATCGGAAAAGAGCAATGCAATCGGGAAAAATGTGAAAGAAATATGAGAAATAGTGATCTGAGATACAAAAAAATAAGTCAGTTTTTATGGCGTAAAAAGAAAGAATTAATCGAGCGAATACGTCAGTCAAATATAAATATTGAACTATATGGATTCAAGAAGAACCCAGAGGCACCGACAAGCAGCAAGAGCGACTTGGAAATCTGAATCCCTCTAAAGGAAAAAGAATGCTAAGGGATGTACATTGTAAATAGTCAGCAATGTAAAACAACAACAAATGTCTGGATATTCACAAATAGTAATTACCTCAATGCAACAATTATTAGACAAAAAGAAATGAAGAATCAATGAATATGAGATCAGAAATATGTGGTCATTTCGCGTTGAAAACATGTTATGCACTTTACTTTTAAAAATGTACCAGGATACTGAAGACCTTTTAGCAAAAACTTTGTATTCTCATAATGGACAACGTTATGCTTCTGTGGATTGTATTGCAAGAACATACAAACATTACTGACCGGAAAAGATAATGGAATTTAATGTGATGCCTAAGGATGAGAATCAATAAGAAATGAAGTGTTGACGTGGACGAAGTGGGATTATTATTATGGTACACTTTAAAAATACAACAAACATTCTGGTTTACTTGAAACTATCAAATATCAGGAGATAGTAAAAGTCGAGACTACACTCGAAGAATTATTAATAGAAAAAGTTAAAGATCTTTTTACATTTTGAGATAACACATTCAGAACTAAGTGGCAGTGGGATCAATATATAAAAGTGTAAACATTATAAGTGTCACATTATGAACATTAAATGGTGTAAATGTTAGCTTTTATTGATTAGTTAACATAAATATATCATTATATGGACTTTCATTACATTACATTGTTTAAGGTTATGAGAAATTAAGGTGTAAATTAAATAAATAATTACATATTATACACTGCCCTATAATAAAACTGATTAAATAGTTGAAGTCTGCTATCTAATGTTTAAGTCCCCTATGTGACGCTTTTCTTTATAACAAATTTTGAATTCTCTAATAGACTTTATTTATTCCATATTATACTTTAATTCATCGGTTATAATTTCAGGAAAATCTACGAATACCTTTCATTATATATTGCTAGAAAGTAAACAAGGACATATATATGTATTGCAACTATACTTACTATTTTCTAAATATTCATTTACAACAACTTTCAAATTTGTTTACTACTATGTCATAATTAAAGGTGTTAGTGTAATAGATTTTATGGCAATATATCCCTCATTACGTTATAGAACTGATTCAATAGTTATGAGTTATTATTAATACTAATGAGTTATTATTATAAAAGAAAGATATGTCACACGCTTTTCATTATAGTTAAAAATATGTAATTTTAGATTGTTAAATAAGCTCCATATATTCCATATTCGATTTTCATTAATCTATTTACTTGACCAGTATATAATTTAGATAACAAAATGAATACACATATTTTTTACGCAAACTGAAAGAGAACCTAATAAATTGCGATTAAAACAACAACAACAAAATTTAATTGAGAATTAAAAAAATATATATTTGTAATTACTAAATAGATGAATATATTTTGACTTACAATATACAAAAAATGCATATTGTCAATTTGTTTCGAAAATATAATATAACATGTTCATTTAATTAAAAAATGTTAGTTTCAATATTTTAAAATTATTGGCGACCTTTGTGAAACAAAAAACACAAAGTAAATATAATTCTAATATTAGATATATCGTCTAATTACTAGTTTATCAATCTAAGTAGTTTAAGTGAACTTTTAAAACACAATTTATCTGAAAAATTAATACAAATATTTTTTCACTAACTCGCTTTTTGTGTGTCAAATTCGACGAATGGCCAAACGTTTGAGCAAGGGTATATTGGATAACTGAAGCAAATGATGTATTTATTTATATGCTATAAGTCGAAACAGCTCCTTCCCTACTACTAATATATATGTAATATTTTCATATTTTCATATTTTCATATTGTACATGAACAGAAATTTTATGCAATTACTTGTAAAAGAAATATAATTTTCCAACGAATTTTACATTTTTGTATAATTACCTACATCAGTCGGAAATGGCTATGCCTCTAGTTTGTCAAAGAAGGTAACTTTTCTAATAATACTTTATGTCTTACGTAATTACATCTGTCGGAAATTATGCCAATTCTATTGATCAACAGTACGTTCATTTACAACAATGTGTGTTACTCCTTAGTTACTCCCAAACATATTCATTATGTGGGGATGACATAGGCTATATATTCTGTACAATAAACCTCACAAACACTTAGATATCGTGATCTCTACATCTTTCAAGAACAAGGGTTCGAGACATGACCAAAAATATCCTGAATATTATTTCTTAGATTAATATAACGTATATTAATTATGATATAAATAGCATTGGTGAGATTCAGTAAATTGCACCCTTTTCTTTAAAATAACATCATAACAGCAGATCATTCAAAAAGTTGTACTTTTGTACCATTTTACCTAACTTGATAGATAAATTTAATGCACTATACTTGAACATGTAGCAACTTATATTATATCAATATTTTTTAATTTTAATTTTAATGTTTCTAAAATATTTATAGGATTGCTAACTTATGGATTAAACAATGTTTTCAAACATTATGTGAAAAATAATTGGCAATAATAAAATAATGGAACAGCATGCAGTACTCGTTCACTGAAAACATATTTTTATATCTAGGCTCGTATCCATGGGACATGGAAGGGGGTGGTCGCCCCCTCCTATGTAATCCAATGAAAGAAAAACTTATGCTTTTATTTCCTACAATTTTTTTTAATAAATTCTATAATATTCATTGTTCGGTTGTAAAAAGGCTTTAAAATATTTTATGATTTTTAAAATGAATAATCAATATCATAATAATTGTATTAAGCGTTTTATAATGCAAATAGTAATGTACCGTATATGGTTTTGTTGAAAATCATTGTCCTACCCCCTATTAATGAAGATTTTCTAGATCTACGTTTATTGTAGTCGTATCAGTATATTTGGGTAA
The DNA here is from genome assembly GCA_034780555.1 of Coelogynopora nodosa. Lineage (NCBI taxonomy): Eukaryota > Metazoa > Platyhelminthes > Proseriata > Coelogynoporidae > Coelogynopora > Coelogynopora nodosa. The sequence continues at coordinate 197 of JAUZND010020273.1, read as the reverse complement.
CTCTTGAAATTGTTGTAAAAAATTCAGAACTTCAGTTATTATTAACTTTCATTAAAGACTGTAAATGTTTTTCCACAGTAAACCCAGATCTGTCTCGCGTGTAGCTGCCGTCGTCGTCAGGCAATCAATTGGGGAAACTACTACTAGTCTGCGGGGAACTTCTTCTTGAATTCTTCCCAGAATCCTGATGCTTGTAT
>JAUZND010020262.1:0-25727 GCA_034780555.1 Coelogynopora nodosa | reverse complement strand
TAGCCTGTCATTGTCATTTATATCTGACCTTTTCCATAAACCAACGTCACTGTAGTCTTTTGATTCAGCAGCAACAGCTTCAATGACATATTCTACTTCCTGAGTAGTGACTGTTTGTTCAGGTTGATTGAGCGGTTGTTACTTTTATCCGATTCATCACTTTCAATGGTTTTTGCCTTCTTTGAAACCCAATTTGATAAGGAAGTTTGCTTCCGCTTAGATTCCATCTAAAATAAAATAAAATAAAAAAGTGCTTCTATGTTAATGAAATTTTGCATGAATAAACTTGTTCAGAACAGCGCTCATATGGTAATTTTTAAATTATAATTATATATATATATTTTTTGATATAATTCTATAATGTAATACTTGCAATATTGTTTCATCTCTGCGTGCATTCCATTCGCACAAATACGTATGATTTAAAAAATCGCTCTAAAAAAAAATTGTCGGTCAGAGCAGGGGGGGGTCCAGACCCCTTCGACCCCCCACCACCCTGGATCCGCCCCTGTATATGTACATATATTAAACAAATATTTGTGTGAATTTCGTCGGCTGATCCCTGTCGGCTTCCATATTTTTGTAGCTTAGTTTAAAAAAATAATCTTATAAAGTGTGAAACCTAAAGGTGCGCTATTCACAATTGGTTATTTTATCATTTGCGTTATAACGCAATAACGTTATTATGTTAAACGAAAATGAAATTTTGATTTCTAAAGCTCAAACAAATATGTCGGTAATTCAAATATCTCCACCTCAGGGTATTACTACATTATTTTTACATATAATAGTGAAATACTTAACGATTACAAATAGAAACAACAAATAGAAAACACCCCATACCCGGAATGTAAATTAAAATATATTATTTAAACAAATATTGAGAGAAGAAAACTTTATAGTTAAAAAAAATAAATTGCATAAATTTTTCATAATTTAATTGGGATTTGGCTTACATTTCCAGTACGACATCAAGAAAATATATTAATACATAATTGATGATTTAAACATTTAATCGGTTTCAATTGACATAAAGCAATATAACAAATGTTAACTATATAAGCAGCCCATCCTACGTCGCCTCAAACTTTCTCCTTCAGTAAAGAATTTGTCTATAAAAGGAAATAATTATACTTTTCGGCTTGTTTAAATAAGTGACCGCTCCAATTTCAGCTAAACTCGGTAAACGTTTGCAATGCACAAACACCTCAATTGACATCTGAAGCCGAAAGAATTGATGATAGGCAATTTTGACGTCGAACAATCGAGGCAAATTAAGTCCCAACTGACGCTTAAATTGCCCAGAGCAAGTGGATATCCTATCTTATAGCTCAACTGTTTTCAAAATTTCATATTGAGATACAGCTGTGACCTTAGCTTTGACCTGAAAAATCTCGGCTATTTAGAAATAAACCGCCAGTGTAGAGTTTGCGTGTTAGTAAACATAGGAAAATTCTTGAGGATATTTCTAATTATAATATTTCTAAAGGAAACAGTTTTACTAAATCATCAAGTGAACTCTTTCCTTGGTCGAGTAATTATAAATGATGCCGAAAAAAATTTAATATCAACTGAATTAATTGAATTAATCTCTCGACCCTGGATTAAATCAATCATTTTTTAATATTTTATAGAATAATACATTGGCTATATACTAATTTTAAATTTATTGAAATATTAGTTAATATACATTCAAAGTTAAATATCTAAATTAGTATAATAAAGTAACATTATAAAAATCAATTTAATACTTTAGGGTCCTTTTAATTATGTTACTTTATTATACTAATTAAAATTTATCTTTACTCATTATACATCAAATTTATTTTTGCTCGTGGATAAATGTTACATTTTCAATTATTTGTAAGAGTGTTTCAAATACTTTCAATTTGCATTGTGTGCAGTTTTCTACATTAATTATGTGGCGTTTAAATACAGTAATGAATTGTGTTTAATAACATATATATTTTAATTATAATGTATCTGTCATTGTTTTGCTAATAATAATTAATAAAATAATATTTATTCTTTATAAAAAGCAATTTAATACTGTAGGATCCATTTAATTAAGAATATTATTTTATTAATTATTATTAATACATTTTAAAACAATGGCAGACAAACTATATTTAAAATATACTATATGTTATTAAACACAATTCATTACTGTATTTAAACGCCACATAATTAATGTATAGGGTGTAACAGCTTTTTCCGCGTTTTTTTTATTCAAATTTTAATTTCAAATTTATAATTGAAAACAAATTTATAAATTAAATATATATTATATCTTACATATAAACCATATTGAACAATATAGAATAGTAACGGGAATTCATACATAATTTCCATTGACCTCAATGATTTTTTGGCAGTGGGATTTGAGTTTTTCAAACTGACAATTCCTAATTTTAGGGCGTTAATTGCAGGTTTTCTGCCATGCATTCTCTCAGTTCACTGAGATCTCCAAATGTTATCTCGAATCTCTCCAGTTCCAGCTTGGGAAATACAAACTGGTCTAGGATGTTAGTGTCGGGTGAATATAGAGATTGTGGCAGAAGAACCCATTGTTTGCTGCGATAAAGTCTTTGGGGGAGTTTGAGACGTGAGGACGAGCGTTATGCTGTTGGATCACAGAATTTTCCCATAGAATGGCCGTATGTGCTTGTCTCAAATGGTAAGTGGAAAATGTTTCAAACGCATTGCTGAGAAAAGCATTGTAGCATTCCGAGTATATCGTTTCACCCTGTTCAAGAACCATGACAAAATTGAGCCCCTCAAAGTTAATGGCTACCGATCGCCATCAACTTTTTGTCCATTGGGGTTCTTCTAAGAGTGGTTGGTACATATCCACCAGGGGCAATCCATGATCTACGGTTAGAAGGGCCCCCCACTGGTCGACTGCAAAACCATTTGTCTGTAGTCAGCAATCTTCTTTTGATGTTTCTCGTCTCAGCACACCGTAGGAACTCTCTGCAGCACCGTAATCGGTTTTCCATGTGGTTTTCATTCAAGGCATAGGGTAGGTACGTAGCCGTTGCTGACATATTTCAAATTGAGATCTTCTATGATAATTGCACACACCTTTTGGTGACAGATACCATGTTGTGCAGCTAACTTTCTGCAACTGAGATGAGGATTTATGTTGATTTGTTCGCCTATTACAGCAATCAAGTTCACCCTTTCAACAGATTTTCGCCCTTTCAAGGCTAACATGTGCACCATTCACGAACTCTTGCATAATTTATTGTACTCTTTTTAGACTCTAAACATCTCTCCATGAAGTGCAAATTGTTGATATTCTGAAACTGAAATCCCATTGCGTCGGTTTGTTTCGATTTTAACGTCATGAATGTCTCGTTTTGTCAATTTATAATACATATTTTATTACGAATGTATGAATAATAATGAATATAATATGACAATACTGTGTACATTTATGGATTTAAATTAATTAATAGATTAATTTTAGTTTACAATTTAGATTCAACGTATGGGGAAATACGCGGTTTATTTTAGATTATCTGTATATCTATAGTACCGGTATTGTTTTTGTGTAAAAATATTTAAAAAAGCACACAAATAATTGAAAATGTAACATTTATCCACGATCAAAAATAAATTTGATGTATAATAAGTAAAGACAAATATTTTCTACTAAAATAAAAACATGAAAAAATAAAATAAGAAAAAATGAGTTGCGAATGTTAATTACACCACTGACAGGTAAGAACGTCTAATTTATAATTGTCAATGCAAGCATTAAACAAAATCGTTTCACATTCATCCTGTGGTTATTAACAAATTTATAAAACAGAAAAAATTTACCGTTATTTATGTTTAACTCAACCATTAGTATGAGACAAATATCAAATAATATTCATTTAAATAATCATTAAAAATCCATCAAAAATTGTTACCAATGCATTTCTTAAACCAAATTTTAAATCGCATTTTTGCCTATCGGAAAACCAAATCAAACATTGTCTACAATTAAAAATAATGTCATGAACGAACAGTTTCAAATTTATATATTATTGGAATCGATTAAAAAACACAGGTTTCCTAATATTTGAAGTTAGCTATAATAATTCAGTAACAACATATCATACAGGCAAATAATTATAACCTAAAGTGAAGATAGTCTGGAAACAACTGTATCTCAACAATTTTATAAAATTGACTGAATGCAATAAAAAGTTGTTTCCTTTCTATAGCAAATTGAATTACACAGCCATTAAAGGTTCGTATAATTCTTTGAAGGGCGAACAGCTTTAGATATTATAATTAAAGTGTATCAATTTGGATATAATTTCTTGCCCAGATGACTGGTCCTCGTGTAGATTTTGAAAAATATTATGTTACATATTGTATATTGATTTTCCATAAATGAAACAAAAATAGTAATGTATTCTCCCATTTTCCAAATCTTAAATATATTTAATTACTGAAAAATAAATGTAATTGTCCCGTATCAAACTAATGATATTGCGATCATATCATAAATAATAAAAAGTATACATATATTAAGAAGACATCAGTATATATATATTTCTAAAAATAAATCTATATATTGTATATATATATAATATAACAATATGTCGTAAATACAAACATAATACACTATTTAACACCGTCTATAATAACAAAAATATGCAATCGAGACGTTTGCCCGGTTGAACTGTTCAGACAGTATTGTCAAAACTGCACAGCAGTTTAATGGACTTGTCACTAAGGCGGCCGAACAAGTCGGGAATGTGAACTATGTGCGACCGGTCGTGGTTGAGCGTGTCAACGACCCGGAAGATGTGGAACTGCTCGCGCACCTGAAAAGCCAACTCCAGCTCGGCCAGGCTGACGAAGAAGTTGGACTTCCATTGGCTGGTCACGGTCGATTTCACCTCAATGTAGAGCCAGTGGGACTCCCGGGGACTCTTGGTTGAGGTCGACTCACTGCTGAGGCCTGAAACGGGAGGGATGGACCACTTTATTTCTAACGGAAAAATGAGCTTGGAATCCACTTTCTATACTAAAGTAGGTGTAAACTGGAAATATCTCGCTTGTTGTGGGATTCAATAAAATAATTAAAAACGCTATTTAAGAAGTTATTTTTATTACAGATATGAGAATAGGTTACAAAGACGGAAAAATAAATGGGGTAAAATATACGATGACATGTTTGCGAGCGGAAGCGAACCATATTTTCAGAATTACAATTAAGCGATTTTCTAAGCAGCATTTTTAAAATAGATAAAAGGCCAAAACTGCTTTGATTTATGTATCGTAAATTTTCGCTGTATCCACAGCCTTATCGAACGTTTGATAATGCTGTGGTGTGGATACAGCGAAAATTTACGATACATATATCAAAGCAGTTTTGACTTTTTTCTTTTGATTTTATCATATCTTAGTTATTTGTAGCTACTTAACTGTGACATAATTTGCACTAATCTGGGAACCTCCGATTCTCTACGATTACAAAAACTTAAATATTGTTATAAACATTTAATCTATTATAAGGAGGTCGCAAAAGTCCTTTGGCTTTATAGGTGAAAATATATTTGTCAGCTATTAAAAATATTTTATTCACATATTTTGAGTAGTTTATAGTAAAATATAATATGGAATAATGGTGGATTAGAAAAAAGACCCGACTGTTTTTTTGTCTACATTATTAAAAGTAAATCGGAATGACTATTGATATATATATATAAATTTTAATTGTAAAAATATTATATAATTGATATTTAATACAAAATATATAAATAAATCACATATTATAATTCTTTAAAATAAATGATATAATCAACTTTAGATCTTATGATTCGGACTTAACAATGAAATGTTCACTAAAAATATTGTAAAATATTTCCCCATTACTCGAACAGCAGATATATCCGGACTAAAGATTATCGTTTAAAACAATCTAATTCATAATTAAATGAATCCTTAACAATTATAGCAAAATGGTTAATATTAATCGAGGTACGTTATTCACAAAATAAATGTCGCATAATGTGTCATTAACAAATTAACATTTAGTAGGAATACTTTTGAAATGATTTTTGTTATTGAATATCATAGTAATACGCTAGATAATATAGTCACAATTATTATATTCAATAACGATAACAACAAAATAACATAATATAATATGTTATGTAACGTTATATAATAACGTTATATAACGTTTAAAAATCAATACAAAAATCGAAAGACAATATAATACTTTTTATACAAGTTAAACTTGAACTTTAATTTAAACCAATCATGAATCTAGCGATTATCGACAAAAAATCTGACAAAAAAGTCAACATTTTCCATATATTTATTTATTTAAATTTAGCATCTCCCGGCTTTTCTCATATTCTTTTAATCGTGAACAGTTATTGATCATGATAATTATTGAACCCTTTGTTGTTAAGGTCAAAACATATAGGCAAGCCACCGTCAAGGTCGGGGGAAATGAATAACTACCATCGAGATTTAAAATTGACACAAATATTGATGCGGTCAATAGAAAACGAGATATGAGGCATCAAATCTATCATATTATTTAGTCTGGACCTTACAGCTCATTAACATCTAGGATAAATCCTGGAATCCGTTGTATATATTTAGCTTAATTTGTGTGAAAACATACTGTTATTGGTGACATCTGTGATATCTAATGCTTTTAATTTAGTCCCGTTGTACTTCTATTACATCAGGAAGAAACCTGTCAGACTTTCAAAAGATTTTGTTTTGGTGTTTACTTCATAATATTATATACATTTTATGTGTTAATAAATATAGCGTAATTTGCAAAAAAATAACATTCCTGTAATATTTTGAACTTCTAGTACATTATATTATATTGCATAAAAAACAAATAAACTATTCATGTATTACTTCACAAAAATGTCCAATCATTTAGAACCAGTTATAACACTATCAAAAACTTCCAAAGAATTAGTCTTTAAATCTGTTCCAAAATGTTGGCGCATGTATAAAAACCAAATCGACTTTTATGAAATCATAAATAAATACATAACTAAGTTGGTTAGTATTTGACAAACATTGGCAGAAATTGGAACCAGTTATAACATCATCAATAATTTACAGACATTTAGGGTTAGGAGACGGGCTTTAGATGACCACTGCAAGGTGATGGGACATACTATATTTAATTAATTATTATATAATGTGTATAATACATTATAATAGTACAAATTATGAAAATCATAATTATAAACTTTTAAAACAATTTCTAAGCATAAATGTACGTAACGGTTTCCTACAAGTAAGATCAATAAAAAATCATAACTTAGTTCTAATTTTACATATTTCAACATCTATAATAATACACATACTACTTACAATATTATACTAATAATACAAATTATATACTTTCAGTCATTTGAAATAAAAAAAAAAATAAAGTAAAATTGTAATACTGATTACTTTAATTGGGTGTGTGCAAAATGATTTTATTTATACAAAGCGATAAAAATGGACATATCATAAAATCATCATAAATTATCATAGGATTGATGAAATAATATTACCCAAACTGTAATAAAAAATAAAATTTTATCTCATATTACTAAAATGTTTTTTCTCTAAAATCAATATATAAAGTTTCGTGAATTCAATATTTTTGGTATTTGCAAATTGTTTCTTCCCAAAAAAGTTCCAATTATACTATGACTCAAAAATCTACCGATTACGTCTCGATTTGAAAGGGCAATATATCAATAATTTTATTACTAAAAGCAACACAATTTAAAAAAATAGTTGGAAAAAGAATAGTACATTATGTTGGTGCAATTACCACCTTCCGTAGTCCATGGAAGGTTATATCTTTTTTATTATATATATATAAATGTATTTTTTATTTAATTTAAACCTTACAATTCTGCAAGTGTCTGCTACAAGTGTGAATTAGTCGCCATATTTTAATAATTATTCTCGCAATACAACCTTTAATATTATAATTAATCCAATTATGGACAATCAACGCAATATGTTAAGCAACTTACTACAAAGTAACAAATGTTGAACATATGTTATAGTCGACGGAATGGCGTAAATAATATTTAGCAATCCTGTCCAACATGATTCCCGAAAATATTTAACGAAGATGACAACTTTAGGTACAATTTAATTATTTATAGTATTACTTTAATTACCTTCGGCTGATTTAGGCTGACTATATAGCCAGTGAATTATAATTGACTAGTGCAACTGGACTAACAGCTATGTATGACATATTGTGAAAACTTCATTCGATGCCCAGAATAAACTTAACCAATTAATATTTAAATTAAATAATGATACCAAAATCTACTCGTACACTGTTCAAATGTTAGGTCGGAAAAACCGCCTTTTATTAATCAATTTGAAAATAATTTGACAATAAAATTTATTACCTGTAATGACAACTTAGAATAGCATCGGTGTAACTTTTACACATATAAAATATCAAATGGAACGGCAACATGATTACTATAAGTGTTAAAATAGGTGTTAGTTTGAGTTTATGAAATTGGAATAATTAACATCACAATATTAATATGTTAATTTATAATTATATATATTTTACTATACACAATGTTAAAAAATATATAATCATACAAACGTCACGATTTAAGAATCACAAACTAAATCATTTAATAATTCCAAGGGCGGATCTATAAAATTAGAAGATACGGGGTACAATAAAAAAAGAAGGTCGAAATTACATTACTTTAAGTATCGAATTTTTAAACTTATTTTGTAACAAATTATTATTTTGTAATTGAATTGAAAAACACCGAATAACTAGAGCGTAACTAAGCATGGCTATTGCCATGATGAGGAATTTCAATGTATCAATTATTTTATAACCATTTATATCATTCATAAAACCATATATTGTAATAAAGATGAAAATAGCTTTTTGTAATTATCATAACTATAGTTATAGGTTATTAGTAATACAAATGTTATCAAACTAAAAATTTAGGAAACAATGTTGACTATATGGAATATTTTAATTAACAATAAATACTTGATAGACACAATAGAATAGCAGAAACATATAAACAATTGGTAATGCTATAACATATAGCAAATACATATTGTTACAATAATTAACAAATTAATTGAAAGACAGGCAGGTTTTTGGTAAAAAGTGAAAACTTCATAAATTGTTCGTTTAATTCCATATTAATAATGCATTCAAAAAATATTAGGCATAATACATTTTCGGTTACTTTCAAAAAAGATCAAAAGAAATATATGCATTACCGTTGCTGATAAATAAAACGAAATATTAGCTCTTTAGATCTCTACTTCGCTTCATTTTGTATCGAGATTAATGTCATGTGTCTCAGCTAGAAAACGGAAATGGATAATAAAATATACAAATTTATTGCCAAAATAAGTTTTTATTGCGTAGTCTAACCCTAGTATGCCAACATTTTGGTATAGACCCTAACATTGGGTGAGTACAATTGGCCATGAAGATCTAATCAAATAATACTCAATTGTTACAAGATTTCAGAAGTAGTGCAGAAGTTCGTATAAACATAAGCTAGCTTATAGTTACAAAAATTCCGACAATAATAAAATAACGTATTATTTTACGTTAGACGACATTGGATTGATCAATCTTTATTAGTTTACCTTCTAAGTGGAATGTTATCGACAACGAAAGACATTATTTCAGGTCTCCCACGGCAAAGTTTTAAGTTTTATTTTGCATGTAAACAAATTAACAGTTAGTATCGATAATGGATATGACTTGTAAACTTGATTATAAAATATGAGTTTGTATAATCCCAAATAGATTCAGTAAGACGCCGTCATTTATATTTAATTCTAATCTGACAGATATACCATCGGTTAAGATATAATCTGATATAAACAGATATAATCTAATATAAACAGATATTAATTAACAGATATACCATCGGTTTAAGGTTTGAATACTAAAAACATATCGAATGTAATCAATTAATATACCATTAAATTATAGCTTTTTGGACACATAGAATTTTTAGTTTTTTTGTAGAAACTTTTGACTTTAATAGCATTTAGATAAAGCACATTTATCTATTTCAGATTGTTTGAGGTTTTAAAGGTTATGTGGAGTCTATTATTTATAATATTATTTATTTATCGTTTTATTCTACTTCAATGTATATAATATTAAAACTATTGAAAAATATGCATCATAATATGATATTAAACTATTGTTAATTAACTAATAAAATTGCAAGTGTATTTAATTTTTTAAATAATAACATATACATTTTAGTCATATTTTTACATCAACTTAACTCTTTATCACTGTCACATAATCAAAGTTTAGAAAAAAAAGTTTCTAGTCAACATTGTAAATTTTTTTTTTTTAATAGTCCAAAACAGAAATCAAAATAGATATTTTTTCAAAATAACTCAAGAATGAAGTATTTCACGTCATTCCATTTAATTAACAAAACACTTTTAGGTATATGCTACATAACAATAATATCTTCACTATATAGTGTTCTTATTGCACATAACATTTCAATATTAAAACACAAAGATGACATCAATAGACTGATTTAAAAATGTTTTTAATAAAATTAAATAATATCATAGCTTCAAAATATCCTTCGAAAAGTTTCCAAGTGTTAAAAAACAAAAATATACTAATAAAAATTAAAACATACTATAAATAGTAGCTGATCATATTTTATAATAGAAAAGTAATATAATATAAAAATTCTAGTTAAAGGTAAAAGTTAAAGGTAAAAGTTTTTAAATAAAAAATCGCGTTAATAATTTAATTTGTGTTTGAACTAGTAGCTTCAAATAAAAATAATAAATTGTTGATAATATTAAAAATTCTCATAAGATAAAAAAAATAACTTTTGTTTTTTACGATTTATTAATTTTTCAGGCTTATATAATTTTCAAATACAGGAAGAAGTTTCCGTATCCCGTTAAACTATTTTCAAAGAAATTATGAAATAGGTCGATTATACTGTGAACTCTGGGCCAGAGCCGGTCTAAATCAACAATTATATTATTACATATCATTACCATCAAAAATTAAAAGTCACTTTTTATTATCTGGCCATAATTCAGAATGAAAAAATAAGCTTTTAAATATGAATTAAATGCGATTTTCGTCACAAAAAATGTAAGTCATAATTTAATCAATTACATTTGAAACCAGATAAGCACAACTAATTAAAATTTTAATAATCGAGTATTTGTTGTCTCGTCATCAAAGCAACGACCTGTTCAGAAAATGTATTACGAAGGCAGTAATTTGTAAATCACCATTATAAATTTTGTGAGCACTATTTCTGCAACAAGACCCGTTTTCACATAATAAATACATATTACGTAGTAAATACGTAGGTCTTTTACAAACCATTTATTCTACAGCAAGTGTTTCTTAATTATCTCAGTGTAGCTTATTATCGACCATTTACAAGTATTGGCTTTCATAAAGAACACGTACATGGAATCAAGTTAGGAATTCCATGGTTAATTGTGGTAATACTTATGAGTGGCTTTAGCTCTTGTAATATAATATATTATATATAAATAAGAAATAACTTTTATTAATTGGTTTCAGCTAACATTGACACACTTAAAAAATATATTGATCCATAAAACTAAATAATAAAGAAACTAATTATTTTTAATATAAAACATTATAAATTATAATCGCTTGTATTTTACATAATGCAACAATAACGACAAATTTTATGTACAAGACCATCTAGATTTAGTTTGTTTTTATTAATTTAATAGGTGAAATACAGTCCCTTTTAATTATGAGCATAATACAGCTTTTTCAGTCGAGTAATAATACTGAGTTATATTTTGACATTCTGATTAACTTAATTATACAATATACCTTAATATAGGAGGGTCGGTGATTGATGAAATGAATATTATATAGTTAAAATTTTGTCAATAAGTGGTCATGACATTACCTAGAAAAATGAATTAGTTATTTAGATATCTATTGGAATCTCGAATCCGATACATTTTACCTCATTTCCGGTACGAGACGCTCAAAAATATCTTCAAATCCGGAACAGCTCCTAAAAATTCGTCCAGGACACTTGGCATGCTAGCCATAATCGCCCCCCACATTTAATTGCCGTTTTATAATATTTGTGCAACTCATAAAAATTATACAAAAATTGTGAAAATATCCTAACATTCTGGCGTCTAGAAACCCTGGTTACGACTTTGTCACGACATTAATAAAGCTTCTCGATGACCACACCACACCGCACCACACCAAACTACATCCCCCGGGTCGCCACCGCACCACTCACTCGGTGAACTAGAGGAGGCTGCCCAGGACCGGTCCAACTCCACCAGGATGTCATAGGGCAGGCCCGACTCGCCCATCTCGTTCATCCAGATGCAGGACACGATGGCGGCCCCCCCAATGCTGCCCGCGGTCTGCAGATGCGCATAGGACAGTCGCTCCCCTAGCCGACCAACCTCTTCGTTCCTCGCCTTCTCCACTAGCGCCGACCAGAGGGACTTGTCCACCATCCGGAGAGTCGGGAAGTGGACTGGTTGTGTCGGAGAGTTGGGGAAACAGGTGAAGGATTTGGCCTTGTTGACTGGAATGAGGGGGGAGGGAGGGGTTGATTACACCAAGATCACCAAAAAGAAAAGAAGTGGGGGGGGAGGTAGTTTGCAGCATAAATAGTACAATACTAATTTTTTTTGAAAAAGGCGTTTTCTATCATTTTTTAATTTTGTGGTTCGTTCTCAATGACAGCATAGACTGGGTCAACTTCAATAGAAATAAAGTTATATAAAAGAGGATATTATTAAAATATATTTAAAATGTATATAAAAAATTGGAATGGAACCTATGAGTTACAAAAAACATATATTTCCTATAAATTAGATTATATTTAAATGATGAAAATTGTCAATGTATTCGTAAATATTAATATGTAAATGGCTGCCAATAATTCGCGTAAAAAGCAAGTAGATATTTAATAATTTAATATATTTATGGCTATATAATATTAAGAAATAGTAATAAAATTATACAATTAAATTATATATTAAAATATCCACTGCCCCATATTCAGGACGCTATAGGAATGAATGTCTACATGTTCTTGGTTAAATTTAAGAATGAAATAATCGAAATAAATAAATTATTTAAAATATTATTTAAAAAAAATAAAAATCGAAATAAATCCAGTCTAGATAATTTTGTCACAGAAAAATATATATGTGTAGATGAATCAATGGTTTGTTATTATGGAAACATTCATGCAAGCAATATATCAAAGGCAAAAAAACAAAATTTGGATACAAAATATGGTGCTGTGCCACAAGACTTGGTTATATGATCAATTCTAGCCATATCAAGGAGCTGTTACTGGTAGTAAAAGTAAGGATTTAGAAATGGCTGTAACAGTAAGTTTTAAAATGTATAATTTAGACATTTCTAGAACTAAATGTAACTACCATATTACTTTTAATAATTTGTTCATCAGTATACCTCTTTTATGCAATTTAAAGAAAGAATTGTTTGTCATGCAACAAGAACTATGCGAATAAATCGTAGAAAAATTCTCCTCTTACCAATTAAAAAACTATTGAGAAGAACGAGGATGGTATGAAATGGTAACTGATACCAAGACACAAATCATAATAATTCGAAGCCAAATACTATTAGTCAATACAACAATGCTATGGGAGGAGTAGATAGATTCCATCAACATATGTCTTAATCAGGGTTCCCATGATTTTCCAAAATATACAGTACGTGTACGTTACACATATTTCTCATTCCCTGAAGTTTCCCTTACATTTAGCTTAATTTCTAAATTCCCTGACATTTTTCTAAATTTCTAATTTCCTTGACTTTTCCCTGCTTACTAAAATATCCATCTGAGATCAAACAAGTGGTGGTGACCATTATTTCGTTTTGGAATTGATCTGTGTAAGTATTGATATATATGACTTTAAATAGTTCAAATAACTTTTTAAGCATTATGATAAAAAATATTTAGATAATATTATGTTAGAATATATCTCATTTTATTTGTGGGTGTCACAAATGGTCATTATTTGTATCATTAACAAAGCAGTAGGGTTGAAGTGTAGTTGATACTTATCTCCGAAGCTACCGTAATGACTTTCCAAAAAACAATCTTCCCATCATCTCGAAAACGCGGGAAAGTATATCATTGCATTAGAACTGATGGCAATAATCATTGACCTGAAATGAGTACTCAATGACGATGTGCTGACTCAAAATGCAATGGAAAATCAATTTATTATTGCTCCAAATGTAATAAGACTCCATCCACAATGTTCTAAATGGTTACATTCATAAGTAATGGTATTTACCTTGCAGCAATTTACTATGACATTATTTACTCATTCTGAATTCATTATAAGCTACATGTTCCTATTTATTACAAGCGACCAGGACAGTAGGCTACATTTTTTATTAATTTTTTTCTTTTGTGTAAAATATTGTCTTCAAATACAAAAAAAGCTCATGTGGATTATTTGTAGATATTTACTAATTATCTATTAGGATTTCATTCAAAAATTCGAAGTTGGGTTGAAATGGGTTAAATGAAAATATAACTTTTTTGATTAAATGAATAATTGTCACATTATACTTGTTGATTTGTTTATGACCTGTTTCCATAAACTTCCATTTTCATAAATTTTCATTCATAAATTTTATTTTTTTTGGTAACATTTTCAGAAATAAAAATAATCCTTTCAGTTGATCATAAATTATTAAACATTTATTGCAAACGAATTCTAAACATAGTCAATAATATTATAATGATTCTTTTTTATTCTAATAAAAAAATATACATCAATTTTCCACTGTATGCTTCCGCGTTCATACTTATGAAAAAGAAGCTAAGTATTCATAAATAAAGCGTGGAAGTTTTTCAAATTTATGTATAAAAGATATATTGCTTGAGTTCTAGATAATATGTTAGATATCTAGATAGTGGTCTATATTTTATAGACCAATTAGGCTATCTGAAACCTTACGAAATCATGTTTGAGGAGATAAAGTTGACATTATATCGAAGCTTTGGCATTAAACGAAGAGAGATAACGCGATAAGTGTGTAAGATCTCAGTAAACTAAATAATATATTGCAGATTATTCACTGAATTATTTCACAGATTTTCCAGAGACTTTTAAACAAACATCCAATTCATATTGTTCAATTTTAACATAAATTAAAATATACATAATTAAAGAATTTTTATCAATTTATAATTTATTAACAACTTTAATTAGTAAAAATTGTGTAAAATAAAATATTCTATTTTTCCTGAATTGATTATCCAACTTAAAAAAAGTCAAGGAATGTAAAAATATGTAACAATATACTTTCGTTTTTGGGAATACTACAAGTATGACATTTCAAATTAAAGATAAAGAATGACATATTGGTTAGAAAATCGCATAAACAAACACCCGAAATATTTAGTACCTAAACCGTTTGCTCTAATATTGCCTACATTTTAACTAAAATAGTAACAAGAACATATTCAGTCTGGGTTCGTAGGAATGTAACGAGACCAATTAGAACAATATTCCTTTATAAAAAATATAATGTATATATTTAATTAACTAAGATATAAATTGAAATGAAATTCACTTAAAAGAAAAAATATTCTTTTATAAACAAATTATATACAAAATTAATAAATTAACAAATGAAAAGATAATAAAATATATAAAACGATTTCTACATTAACTAAAACACTATAACGTGTAATTATTAATAAAATAAATATAATAAGTTAAATATAATAAGTTTTTCAAATATTTCCCCTTTCTCTTAAATGTCAACCAATTGAAAATAATATATTATTGAATGTTCAATCTTGGCATCATTATATAGTTGTTATGTTGGTTATTCTGCAAATAATACTGAAATACAGTTTAAAAAAGTAATGTTATACATTTCTTAATGTTTATAAAATGTATAAAATAAAATGATATTTTTTTAAAGTTATTTTAGATCTCGACTATCATATCAAATAAAGACTTCATACCTTCTCGAGCATAGTCCAGCAATAGTATGCAATCACATTGACAAAACTATAAAATCTTTACAATTAAAAACGATGTAACATAAACATGAACCAATAAGATTATCTCGATATCATACTTCAGAGCTGAACTATATAATATGCTTTTAACAGGACGGTGGATTAAGCCATCCCTATAAAAACAATGATCAAATCCGATGATCGAACGAACAAAATAACATTATGAAAAGTTGAACATAAAATTCTAACGGAAGACAGTTGTTGGAAAGTAACCTACCCAATAAAACGGCCATATACCTGGCCATAAACTACAAGATAAATATGATATAATATAATGTAGAGAATTATTTTAGGAGTGTTGAAAAAGAATGGACACTCATTCATATTTACTTATAGCATAAGAAAGAAACAGATTTAATAAAATTCAACCTGAATTCATTTCTGGATTTAAAAAATTCAATAATTAATATTTCTAAAGTTTCAACATTATCGACTATCATGCAAAGTTAACATAATATTATAAATGAAATCAAAGGTGAACCAGGCCGCGCATAATTACAGCAAAGACCCGCCTCCGTGGTGCACAAACGCGGGATCTTATCACCAACCGGGCGCAACACCGACCGACTTGTCTGGATCAGACCGCTGCCAACCGTTAACACCGCCGCCGCCGGGAGGACAGGCGTCTCCATAGCAACCATCGCATCAGGAGAAGTGGGAGCAACATCGAGGGAGGCCTGTCCGGAGGTGCGCTTGCGGCGCTGCAGCTGTTTCTCTGGTTCTGGAGGAGTGACACTGATGTTGCCTGGTGGTGGACGGAGGGTTGATGCTGGCTCTGGGGAGGGGCGGGGAGGGGGGTAGGCGGTGGAGATATTGGTTATGTTGGAGTTCATCTGTGCTAACTGAAGTTTTTTTGGTTTCTTTCGAATCCTACGGTAGAATATGTTTAGTCTCTTGAAAAAAAGAGTTGAATTTAAGCTATTGCTTATCTGTGCTTTATAGTTTAAGCAAAATATATATTGCACGTACTATTGCGACAAACATGTATGGATCAGTAAGTCTCTAAAAAACGTGTAAATAGAAATATATATTTCACTGACAATTACTGAATTAATAATGTTTTAAATTTTGCACGTGTTATTTATGAGAAATATGGTAGTGATAAAATTTTAAAAAAGCATCACATTATAGGATTAGACATAATATATATTTTTTAGAGTAGTAAATTAGCCTAAAATAATTCTTCTATAAAAATATACGATAATAATTTTTAAAGTTTAGTCACAGCTTTTAACTACGTAATTAACTATTCTTGATCAATTTAGTACAATATAGTTTTGTACATAATATGTATACAATACAACGTAGTTATTCAAGTCGATTCTAAATATATAAATACTTCTCTAATCAGATGATTGGTTGGTTATCTATTTTGTGACAAAGCTGTGCTAATTATTATGCATTAGATACGGTGAAGATAAAGTGAAAGAAAAAAAAAGTTTTAGCATATTGTTTATCATAATAGTTATCAGTAGGCGTCAAAGAAATTAATTCGATGCAAATGATCAATAAAAAAGTCCTGCATAATTATATTTTTTATATTATTTGACTTCATTTAGTTCACATTAACTTTAGCTTACTTTATCAAGCCTAAATACATTTCAATACTTATACAGGCAAATTGTTAAAATATCTCGGAAAGGCTATTTTCTAGCTCATATTTTGAGTACTGTATTACGTCATCAAATACTCCAGTATGAGTATAATCTACAACAATAAGAAGAATCGACAGTGCAATAAGAATTAGCCTGAATTGAACATTTCAGAACGATAGCTTCGGCAGATTTTAAGTAGTAAAGAATAAAACACAGGTGGGTCAATTTGATTACACGCCTTGATTCTTCTAGGGTTAATATTCAATTCCGAAATTATACTACGATTAATTAAGAAAATCATACATAATATAATTTAATATAACTAATTACTTAATTAAATAGAATGTAATACATATATATGGTCACAAAATGTATCAAGTAAATTAAGCTATTATATAAATAACTGAACATGAAGTACATTAACAGACTATTCGCCTTATAAACTCAACGTTTATATAATAGGTATTTATAATTCATTGCTTTAAGGAACCTAAACTGAAGAACCTTTTAAAGAATTTTAAGAATTTATTATAATTATATTTATGAAAATAGCGCATAATGAATATTTAATTAACCACATCCACAGAACAAAGCATTTTATCTATATAAAATAAGAAGATTATATATATGTAAAGATTTAATAATTAAATAGATAGTTAACCCAGTAACATTCATGGTGAAAAAATTGCACTTAGATAATATTCGACGGAGAATTCACGCAGCTGACAACAAAAGTAATATAAAAATCGTTGCAAATTATATATTTTAATCAGATCTGCAGCAATATGGAGCGGAATGTCTATTTAGATAAGGAATGCAATTTTGTTGATATTTCATATATATATAACGAAATACGCAACTGTTCTATTTTTCATGTATCGTCCCTCAGAAAATGATAATAAAGGGCTCTGGCTTCTGGAAAACTTAATGGTGTCTGTGCAGTAAAGAAATCGAAATGTTCAATAATAATAATATTAATACCCGACAGAAGAAAGAATTTACAACAGCAGGGTTCATACGCATTTTTCATAACTGAATTCCCGACTTTTCCAGACCTTTTAAAAACCATTTGAAAACTTTTGTGGATATGACTTTTGTGTACATTGTACTCTGTTATGAATTATATTCATAACAAGAATCAATATTATAAGTATGTACACACATGGATTAATGGATTATACAGTTAAAAGGTTATGTCACAACAGTTTGGAAGGAAAAGGATACATATCATAAAAAATATTCAGTTAAAAGTTTAAGTTTTTGATAACCTCATGGTTGCCAAACCAAACAGAGTCAAAAACTGGACGCCTCATGGTTGCGAGCGAAGACAATTTTATGAGTTCGAATTTTTGCTGATTTGTCCGGATTATTATTTACCATATAGGTAAATATTTTAAAGTTAATAACTGTCCAAATAAATTAAACCAGCGAATAAAATTAACAAAAAAATTGTGTAGATTAATTGCTTAAAAGTCATTTATTCACACTTTTCACATAGTCCCCTTTTTCCAGACCGTTCACAAAAAAACTATTGTTTTTCCTAAATGAAGCTGGGGTAGTACATACAAGAAATGAGGAAGAGTACGGAAATAACACTGCAATATATAATATTCTATCAAATCCTCTGATAGGAATAAAACGTGTAAATCACAGGTTTATCGATTACAGCAATAAATAACATTGATAGCGCTTTAAATAATGTTTAAATAGATAGAGATCAAATAGTTACTTCGCAGAAATAAAATGGCGCAGTCAGACGTATAATGTGAACAAGAGTTTCAAATGAGTTTCAACGAGTTTCAAAATAGTTTCAAGCTATTATTAGCAAATAAATAAATTATAAAAATGTACTGATGATTATATGCAATAAAACAATGTATTCTTTTAAAACAGCTTGTCTAGGTACTACCGTAAATAAGACAATATACAATACAAAATTGTAAAACATATTTTAAGTTTGTTTATTATAGAAAAGATTAAATATAACACTAATTAGTCGGTTATTTCAAACGAAAGCATACAACATAATGAATGTGAATACATGTACAAATTGGGATAATTTTTTTCTCTCTATTATGAGCAACATGTGATTGGATTTGTTTTTTTTCCAATAACGTCTTTAACTTTACAAAGTTGTTCAAGCTGCTGATCATCTGATGCAGTGGTTTTCTTCTAAGGTTCCTTCACCATTTTATCCATTTTCTGCTTTTCTTGATTTCATCGTAATTCTCCTTCTGAAGAAGCTTGTAAATCGTACTGCTTCGAAATTATATATTTATAGGGCTCTGCCCATTGATCTGAGTCAACCAAAAATGGCGCTTTTTCAGTACATAATATTTCTCTTTTCGTTATCTCAATCGATTGTAATACGAATCGATGCCCTTGCTGAACCTGCCAATTGGAGTAGATCTTCCGACATCGGAATGTTGTCCCTTCACCAATCCATTCAACCCATACATGTTTTGTTAACAACAAGAGTTTTCACGTTGAAGGGATCCAGAATAGTTTTCTATTTTTGGTAACAATATCTTAAGATAATTGAATTCTCGCCGTGCGGCAGATTCTGTACTTGAAACCCCAACAAAGAGAAATTTTTAAGACTTCTCAACCGACGTCAAAAACTCAACTACTAACTTTTCTGATTGAGCTTCAAATTGAATACATACTTGAATACATCATTGTATTTATTGTACATTCTAAAGCCATTACTGAAAAAATATAACCAGAATTCAAATGTTCGTGTATTTTGATTTAATTATTCAAGTCTCATGTCATTATGTAAGCTTTTGAGACTACTTTTCTAATTTTCGACTCAGGTATTACTTATATCTGTTTTAATCTATTTTTGCAACACAAACACATATTTTAGTACTAGGAAACCGATTTCTATTTTATCTTGAGAAATCAAAATTAGAATAGTCCAACACATCAAATCAATACACAAATCCTAATTTTAAATGATTTATTATTATTTATATATTTGCGGTATAATAATGAAAATAAGTGAAACAAAAATAACCTATATCATACTAATTCAGTTTGCTTTGTCAACTTTTACTATATGTTTTACTATATGATTAATTTTTTCATAGTAGGGTCATGGACATCTGTCCGGGGTGATCATGTTATAAGTAGAGATATCTCACCCAAATAAGTATATTTTATATTAATCAGTCTCTTTATGCTTTATTTTCTTTTTAAGAGTATTAATTATTTCAGCTTATCTGTGTGTTGATGTGCATTTCAAACTCCTGATTCGCCAGCTAACAAAATATGGTCAGTATGTTTAGTTATTTTAGCCGCTGGAAGTTCGCCGACATACTGTCGCTTGTAAAACTTATAAGTTATACAACCTTTGATAAATCCCCTCGTAATTGTGATTGATTGCCACAATCATGAATTGCCGCAAGAAGAAGATTTATGTGTTTTATTTTAAACCGTAACATCTACGGTATTACGAACAGTAAAACCACATCCTTAGCACGAAAGTTTGTCGATAAATCAAAAATTAAAATGTGTTAGTTTAATATAGCTCGATTTAAACAAAAAAGACTAAAAGTTCTAGCAGAAGTTAAAAGCCACCGCATTTTGTTTAACTAGCTTTAAAAAGATTTTAATCATTTAAATTATTCAAGTAAAATTTCGTAATGCCATAAAACTTTTGTACACCACGTTTAAACACATTTTAATATTAATATCTTGTTTAACTAAATATAAAAATGAATGTTTAAATATTATAGTACATAAATAAAAATGCAAATACGATATTTAAATAATAAAAAAATTATTGTATAATATCTAGTTTAAAAAAGAATATCCGTTCTCAAGCAATAAGTAAATAAACGGTATCAATGTTTTACTTTGTGTTATATACACAAATAAACGCAACAACAAAAACATCTTCCAAATCGTAATATATTATATTAAGTAAAGTATAATATAAACATTGTAAATAATCTTCTAAAAACCTATTGAAAAAGTTATCACAAAATCGAACGATTTAATTATCTAATCCTATATACACTATATTCATATAATTGAAAGATTAACTACTCGTATTAAGGTAATAATAATTTCTTATAATTATTTTGGTAAAAGTCACCTGTGGAATGATGCTTGATACCATGCGACAGCAGAAAGTGTGAAATTAACGCTTCGTCGGTCGAGGTCGCCTGTATCTTCACTAATCCAAGAAGGAATTGCCTGAAAAGTGTATGGTTTACAGACATAACAGTTTATACCAGTTTACAGACATAAAACTGTGAAATATGCACTTAATATACTCAAATATTATAAACCCTTAAGCAGACCTGCTATTTTTTACATAAAGAAACTACCGACACGAAAATATACAATATAATTAGACATAGCCTAAATCTAAATTAATAAAAAGATGTTAAGTGTAATAAAACAAAGTCTACACAGAAATGTAATAAAGACACTAAAGGGAATATTGCGAGATATTTTCAGAACAACGCTGAATGGAATATTTCAGCTTACAAATTAAAAGGCACCCCTTAGAATAGAATTTAATTCAAATGTAGCACTGTAAAATAAAGCTAGAAAAAAATCTCTTCAATTCATTCAAAGTTCAATTCTCCAAAAAAATACTGCACATATTTTTTAACTTTAAAGTATGAGCAGAAAATAACTTGTTAAGCACAATGAAAAGTCTTCATGTTCCTCAAGTGGTGAGTTAGCCCAACGATAAACCTCTGACTGGATTGAGTAACCAGTAAACGGGGTATATACTACAAGTTCAATGTGAAATAAAATAGATAAACTTCAAAAACATCTCCTAAGTTAATATATTATCATTTATTAGGTGATTAATAAGTTGTTAAGTTACTTTCTTTACATTATCACGCTTTCCTATCTTACAGTATAAAGCTATATTAGAGATCATTGAAATGTGATTGATGAAAGTGTGTAACTTTACTTACTGTAACTTAATTAACTTTAATACAGTTACAGTGAAAGTTACTAACATGTTTTGAAAACAAGTGGTCAAGTCGTATAGTAAGAGTTTATAACGTCATCAATGGTCCAACAAAATTAACCGTTCTTTAATATTTATTATTTTAATTATATTAATTAAAAAATTTAAGAATAACAAAAACTTCAATAATTAATCGAAACAATTTGTTTGTTATATTTTAATGTATCGTCGACAATTTTTGTGCAATTTTGGTTTTTTAATTTTATTGAAAATATATAATCTGTTTTTATTTAAGTATTATTATTTATATTATATTTATCATACCGGTTAAAGCATGGATTTTCAATCTTAATAAACATATTATAATGATACTTAATTCATATTGATTTCATTTATATATATAATAATATATAATATATTTATATTATGTATATATTTATATATATAATTCATTTGATTGATAATCATTCAATCAAAATTTTTTGAAATTGTTGAAAAAATAAATACATTTTAATTTAGTCGATAGTAGTTCAACATTAGTTCAATAGTGGAGCTGATTCAATAGTTTAAAATAATTCCATTATAGAATCCGAAACGGATTTCGATATTACCACAAATATATAGGAACATGCCGAAAAGACTAATTAAGGAATAGAAATCAATCATATTATAATGCATCACAGATAACAAGCCATGCGACCACATTTTCAAAATAGTTATTAATTGTCGCTTTTACATGGCATTAATGGTCATGTCATTTTTTTCTATAAGGCAAAAACAAAATGTTATGAAATTTAATTAAGAACAAAAAATAATAAAAATACTAATATATATTGTGTTATGTATTATTATCATTATTGTCCTATGGTAACTTAATTGTACAATAGGGCATATAGCAGGGTCGATAATTCGTAATACATCCTCAACTGAAGATATAGTCTAAAAGAAGTGGTTATTATCAATAAAAAATAATTAGTTATTTATATATCTACTGGTGACGCCAGCTTGCATTTTAAATCTGAATAAAACTCCATTGATATATAATATTATAATTTTTGCAGAGAAAATTGTTTCTTGTACGTCTCATATGATATAGTATCTCATTCCTATAATAGTTAACTACCCACAATTCAATAAGGAATATATTATTCACTTTTCGTTTTCTTACATCTTTACATATTATATAGATCATTCACTATTTTATTCGGCGGCATCATATAAGTAATGTTTTGGAACGGGGAACCTTTTTGACATTGCGGTCGAAAAGTAGGTATTGCGTTATGCATAATATGCGATATATATTATTTTTATTATATATTGTACTGATGCAGATAAAGACTAGATGTCTGAGAACTGTGTTATTTTTATTAAAAATTGTCAGATAAAAGATTATGCTACATAAACATTATAAACGGGTAAAATAAGTTGCTAGTTCGGCTGCAATTCAGATGAAATAAAAATTAGATAAAAATTTTTTTTGTTGATCTAACGACATTATATTATTCCTTTTACGCATATTTTCTTCTAGAAATACATGTTTTATTCGTACCTTATAATATAACGTACGTATATAGAAGGTTTTAAAACTTTACACTTTTAATCTAAGTGATTTAATAATGTTAAGGACATCATATTTAATTGTATAACCATATTTTAAACGATGGAAGGTTTATAAATTGCATAATTAAATGTTACTCGAATTTTGATAACTAGTTACTTGAAATGTCGATTCCTAATTTGTAGATTGAATTTAATAAAAGAAATGTTATCCCTCCAGAAAAATAAAGTAGTGAGTGAATTTTTTTTAAATACGTCATCTAACTTTATCATTATATTACTTTATTTTAATCGGAATAATAATTAAATTAATGGAATATCAGACTGATTTGATTAGATAAGTAGATCTATTCCACCATATTATAAGATTACCACAATAATCCATAAAAAGATTATAATATCTTAAAATTACTGGATATTTTAATGTCCATAGTTTATGTGACTTATGCTGCAATAACTTCCAAAATTCTAAATCCTAAACTAAAGTCAAACAAGTCGAATTTAGCTAAATCAATCAATTATTGTTTCATGAACACCGAAAATGTGTTCCCTACGTTACATAAACATTTATTTCATAGTGGTGTCTTCTTATCTATCAACATTAGAAATATAAATAAAACTGATAGTAAATTTAACGTTCGTAAAATACACCTTCACTGCCATATTTACATACATATATTTACATACTGTAATAAACAAAGATGTTCGTTAAGACATACAAACGAATTTTTAATGTAATTTCTAATAAGAAAATATATTATTCTGTTAGATCGTCTATATTAATATATTAATTATAAAAGAAAAAGAATGGCATATTGATACTTGTAAATATATTAACTTACAAAAGTCACTATATATGAGGCTATCTGTGAAGCAACTAATAAAATATATGGTTTATCAAAGTATGACAGAGAACATTTAAACGGATTTAAATTTGGTTGAAATAATTGTAAAATAAATATTAAAGAATTAATCACAAATAATATTTTGTTCAGACAATTCCGATATGAACATGTAGGTTTATTTTTTATACATAATTTTACAACTATTAATAATATTAATAAAAACGAACTTTTAAATCTAACACAAATTAATTAAATGAAAATGTAAAGATGAATATAACCCGTTCGAACTGACAACGGTCCTTTTAGGCGGGGAATTATTCGGGTGACTGAGGTTATTAAGAATGTAAAGATAAATATTTTTTGAGCACTTTAAAATGTCAAATACGATGAGCAATGATAACAATCGGTGTAAACCTCAGTTCATAACAGGCGTCACAGCCAGTTCTTTTTCTATTTGAAAACATATAATAAACAAGCAGTGAGTTGACAAAACAGGAAAGAGAGTTGAAAACAAGCAAAAAGCAGCCCTTCCCCACCTTCTTCTTGAAGATGTGTGCGACATACAAAGAAAGGTCAAACTGAATCAACTTAAGCGGAAGATCATGTCCGACAGAGGAGGGGGAGGGGGCGTGTCTCACTTGAAGTCCTCCCTAAGGCGGAGGGGAGAGTCGGACCCCAA
>JAUZND010020251.1:0-25730 GCA_034780555.1 Coelogynopora nodosa | reverse complement strand
AAGTGTATAAAATAATTATTTAAAGGGCGTATGTGGTATTTGAAAAAAGGCGTAAGTAAAGTATTCATTTTTTTAAAGGGCGTAAGTGGATTTTATATATGAAAACAATAAATAATTTTGTTTTAAATTATATTTTTTAAACAAAGCTTATGCTAGTAACATTTAAAAATATCATCAATTTCAGATATATAGTTATCAAATTGTTTAGTTCAAAACTTTCAAATGCTTCTCCTGAAAAATGGAAAAAATGCTGTTATGCCCTTTCGGAAAATTAGCGACGATTTTATTTAGTTTGTATGACAACCACTTATATTTGTGTAAGAATAGTGTGTTTAATAAGCATAGCAGTATTCATCAATATTTTTCTTGCATTGATATTGTTCAAATTAAAAAAAACGATTAATTTTATAATTTATCATTAAAAAATAATTATAGTGCATACTACAATTATTCTCTCTGAAAAACAAAACCTTGTGTTGTTGGATTTAATTGAGGAAAGAAAGACAATAATTGAATATAAGGAAAATATAATAAAAAGATAATTGTCATTGTATCTAGATTACAAATTTGTTTAAATATTAAAAAGTAAATATTATATTTAAAAATCACCTCCAAGAAGAAAATTACGAGCTGTGTCTTTTGTGAAGTGGAATCATTGTAAAAATAAATTGTTGTCATATATTCCATAGGGTTGAGTCTATTTCTGAATATTAGTTCATTATAAAAACATGTATTTCATGAATATAGTCTATGTAATCCATAATTGTGAGCACTTTCTTTTAATGCAGTTTAATGTGATGCCACTTTAACATGTAGCTGAGATATTTTCCTCTGGAATATAGCCATTCAGAATAAAGCAGATGATTATAATAATCAATAAAGTGTAAACTAGGTTGAAACTATATACTCTGGTTTTAAATAAGCATTATCTTATCACTTTCATTTTGCAATAGTGATGGTGGACATTTATGTTAATTTTTTTTTAAATACCTAGTCTATAAAAACTATATGATTGGGTAGCTGTTCTCCTATTATGTTGACGAAGGCTTACTAATAAAAACCACTGACTGCATTTGATAACACAAAAAAACACTATGTTTATGACTCTGGTCAACAAAACCCAACATGGGACTATCTTCGATCACATGATTGCATATATTCAGCATGGTTCATAGCAGTCTGGGAAATAAAAAGTCTCAGGAAAAACTTTTTTTTTTAAAGAATTAAATTTATGAAATTTTTTTATAATCAATAATTTTGTGTATTAATGCTTCATTTACATGCCAAACAAAACTTTAAAAATCAATTAATAACACAAACCCATATTCTTATTAGATGGTGTATAATTTGGTCTCATTAAACCCATTGCAAGTCTCATTGATATCCTTGTTTTCTATAAGCTTGTATTGTACATCATGCAATCCATCTATATATACGTCCATGTAACCCAATTTCCATAGTACATTGATTTGTTTATCCCATGTAATGTTATTACAGTATTATTTTGTTATGTATATGCATTTTTAATACTGCTATAATATTAGGAAAAATAAAACTTTGTCAGAGAATATAAATATTATTGAGTGCTATGAACAATTCTGAGTGATTATATCTATAATAAGATCCTAGATAACATAAAGTGAAAATGGCCATTCATGGCAGATAATACATAGATGGTACAATTAGAACATCAATATAAGTGAAATATATCAAAACTTTGGTTTAGAATTAGTATAGCTCCAAATCATATTTTTATTCACTTCTATCTTTATACATTACTGTAAACAGTGAAATTGTTTAACCACATACTAAGACTAATATATTTAATGTAAAATGAATATGTACTGATGTTGATCATACATATATATATGTTAAATGTTGAACCATTCACAACTTTTTTTAATTAAAATTTTAAAAAAGTATGTGTGTCACTACGAAAATAGCAATGTATAAAAAATATTTTTTGATTTTTGACATTAAATTCTAAATATAGGCTAATAGCCTGTGTTTTATGTTTATGTGACAACATTTTAAAAAGGATTAATTATAAAGTTGATCTCTTTGTTACATTTATCACTGTTATTTTGAAAAATATTTTTCTTATTTCATTTATATGGTGCATATTAATCATCCTCTGATTTAAAAACTCAGATATATGTATAACCTACATATACATTATACATATATTATATATATATATTATTATATATATTGTATATATATATATATCTCAAAATACATATACTTTTATTAGTTAAGTTTTAAATATACATATTCGCATGAGTATTATATGTTTATATATAAAGAATTACAATTGTAATTTGTAATTGTATAATTTTCTTCTTTGAATGAATTTTTTGGATACATTACACAATTTCATTTTTGGTTTATTGGTCTAAACTCTACACTGGGGACATATTACAGGTTGTATAGCTAAAATAGAAACATCTAAATTCTGCATTGGGACTTCTTTTACTCCTTTTTTTATAAGGTACAAAGCAACCATAATTTTCTGGAATTTCAATTAATTATTAATCACATGCTTGCGGTAGACTCCTTGTTTACTGGACGCGAATTTCTAAGTAACTGTAATAATTCTTCAGCAGACTTAGAATCAGGACTGTTAGAAAAAGCCAAGTCAAATTGAAGGATGACAACCTTCCTTTCCTATAAGAGTCAAATAGAACGCCACCTTAATGTCAGTGGTAATCCTGTCATTTGTAATTGTATATAAGTTGAATTGCTTGAGCCAGCTCTCTAGATTAGAAGGGTGAGAAAGGTTCATCATTTGGCTCACGTTACTGACTAACGATTTTTAAATATGAAAAAGGATGGTTGAAACATAGTTTTGAAAACAGTGAAAAGTCAGAGAACTTACAAGTCTTCATTCCCATTCAGGAAAAGTGATAAAAATATAATTTATATAAAATCTGCAGAATTGTTATATCGATAATACTGAAATGTTGATAAATACTGAGATAGTTTATAATGTCTAAATACCTTACATTTTACCCCTTGACCTAGATCTTTTCCTATGTGCCAAGTATATACAGGGCTCGAAATTTTCCATTAAAAAACGGAATTCGGTTAATGTGGATAATTTTTGGTATTACCCGTGGAGATTTGCATAAATCCATAATAAAATGTATACCCCACCCCCCCTAACTCCAAACTGTAAAACTGTTGTAATGACAAAAAAAATCTTAATTATTTATTTTTATGTAATGCATATTTTGTGTTTTTCCTAATTTTTCGTTAAACTATTTCATGATAATTTCGAGCCCTGCATATAGTCCTTCTTTTGAACTGCTGAGTATATTACATAATATGTAATACAATGAGAATTAATTATACACTACATATATAAACATTTTCAATTTTATTAATATTTAACAGTTAAATATACAAATTTAGAAGCAACCACATTTTACAAAAAAAAATTTTTTTCTTTCTTTTTATGTATTTGACATTTATTGCAATGATAATTATGGTCTAAATTTAATAAAAATTTATAGATTTATGATTATATTAGATGTATGTGTTGTTACACTTCCCTAAACATGTCATCGTTTAATTATATTTCTTTACTCTATGATTGTTTCAGATTTGCTGTCACTTATATATAATATAAAAACTGTATTATTTGGTTTGAACTATGTTAATTAGCAACTTAATATATAATGAAAATATAATATTTTTTATCTTAATTTATATCTTTACAGGAGTCTTCGTTTTTAAAATAATTATTGTTGATCAACATTGAACTAGAATTTTAAATATTTAATAGAAATAAAATTTATAGTTTTTATGTATTCACTTTTTAATCTTTTATGCCTGTTTAAATGGCAGTCTGTTGTAGATAGTATGATTGTTAGAATGTATTGAATATACTTTTAGTAAACTTAATATCGCTAAACAATTAAAGTAATCTATTAATGTTTTCCTGCCTCCCACCAGGATTAAGAAGTAAAAATGTCTCACACAATTCTTCTGGTTCAACCCTCTGCTAAGAAGCCCGATACACGTACCTGGTCCGACTATGAAACCGTCAATCAGTGTCTGGAGGGTATTTGCAAGATCTACGAAGAGCACTTAAAACGGTTGAATCCCCAGGCCCCCACTATCACCTATGATATTGCTCAATTGTTCGAGTTTATTGAACAGTTGGCCGATTTGAGCTGCCTCGTGTTCAACCAGGCGAGTGGAATGTACACGCCACACTCGAAGGAATGGGTCAAGGAGAAGATCTATGTCCTTCTCAGAAAACAGGCTGGTCAATAAATACTGCTCATTCTACGTTCGACTGTAACTAGTGTATACTTACTACTTGTACTGTCTACTCCACATCTCATTATGGGGTTTACTCGTTGGCATCTCTTTTTCAGTCAGCTTTTTATTCATTATATTATATTTGATGTACTAATATGCTACTTGTCATGTCTTTGATATAACAGCAGACTTTACTCACTACATTCACATTAACTAAGTATTAAAAATATGTGAATTTAATTTTTTAAATACTTAAAAGACTTTTAAAATTTAATGATTGCAAAAACCTGTCTGAAAAATATGATTAAATTTATATAAGCGCATTTTCTTGGTTTTTACAGTAAATGCTGGGAGAAAGTTGGTATTGTCATTTCCTTTTTAATATTCTATTTTTTACCAGAAGAGACTATCATTCGCTTCCTCTCCTAGTGTGTTGTATTTTCCCCTACCCAGTAACAGTTCACAGTCTGTTTGTATACTGTACTTGTTTATAGTTCATTATTAAATTAAAAATCTTGAAGTTAAAATGACTTGTTCTTTCTTCAGTGTTTTAGCATATACTTATAGCATTTTGTTTGAATGGTTAGTATTTATTTTAATTTTAACAATGTGTAATATCTATAATTTAACTCAAACTTAATGATATTATCATTAAAATGTGTATCTATAGGTAATTTACATTTTTCGGTTAGTCATTTGTAGCTTTGCTAACTCAAAACATTTACTGATTCAATATTTAATTTTGTTTACCACCTACCTAAAATAGTTTTATCAATCTATTCTGAAGTTAGTTATCTTATAAATATATTTTCTTAATTATGTCGAATTTGTTAAATAAAGATTTATAATTACTTTTTTTTAAATGGCTAAAGTAGATTTTGCATAGTTTTCTATTATCATTGTTGACATATTTTCTTTTTGTCTTCTGTACTAATAAATGTATAACTTTAAAATATAATCACTTTCAGCAATGATGTCACTGATTCTGATATTTATGAATTACTTGGTATGTATTGATATAAACCTTTTCAGCTATGACAGAAGATACTCCCTCCAAGGGGCGCATTTGCGATGAAAGTTTTGAATCGATCGAGGGGGAAATTAAAAATCCATTTAAAAGTAAGTTGCTCTTTTGACTTACAATAATAATTAACGTTTTTTAAGTTTCATTGTAAATGCTTTAACATTGAAAGACTAATATTTATTTATTTTATTCTTGTTATAAAATTGTAATATTAATAATCTGCAAATGAAGTAACTGATTCAAACCGCAAACCTACTGTTTTCTCAGTAAAAAATATTTATTTATTGCTATGCATTTTTTCATTGATATTGTAAATGAATAAGCATTTTTATTACATAATGAATATTTACTTTGCCACAAATCAGATTAGTACTAAGTAGTTATCTATTCTATGCCTGACCTTTATAACAATCCATTAGATTCAAATGAATTATCTTTATTTCAGATTTTAAATTTTCAAGTTATTTATACGAAGAGTTTATACAAGGCAATGACATTGATCAGCCACAGAATAGTCAAAAGTATGACGTTCGTCGAAACCGTGTCAATGCCTTTCTTACGATACCTATCCGACTAGAATGTGTAGGTGTTCCAGGAATGTGTACTATATATGTTTAACTTTTAATTTTCTACATTTTTCATTTGTTAAAAAATTAGAAGCATAATATTTATTAAATTAGATTATCTGGTATAATACATACTAAATGAAGGGTCATAAGTCCATTATAATTGCTTATATTTTCTTTTTACTCAAAAACTAATGTACTTCTAATACAATGAATAGGACAATAAATTTTATTGATAGGTAACTTGACTATTCTACTAATAATATGGGGAAAAAATTTATATGCATAAAATGAAAATGTGTTAGTAGAATAAACCGACAATGTTCAAAAAAGAGAATTTATTAAATAAAATTCGTCGATTCGGTCTCTGGTATTCTACTATTATTTTCAAGGCGAATTGGCTGCTATTATTTCTGAAAATGTGTTACATTTTCATATAGTTATTAAAAAAATTGGTGTCTATCGTTGATCATAATAAATAGCAACATTGTTAAAGTTTAAGTAGAGTCATACAAACCAGTGCTATAATATACTGGCTGTAGTGTGATAACTATCGAGTTATTGATAACTACTTATAATAATTAATTAATTCCTCACAAACTATAAGACCATTACGCAATCTATGGTATATTGGACTATAATGTATAAAGTTATTTTAACTGCTGTTATGTTCTGATATGCCTCCAGTATTTGTTGTGTAGCTGCATATCACACCAGTAAACTTTACAATGTTGTTTAAGTTTATATAGTAATTTACATATTTGGTATATATTCGTCAAAACTTTTATTCCTACATAAGTGTGAGAAATATATTTCTTTCAAAAAATCTAATGTCGTGATACACTTAATTAGTGTACAGTATTTAGTGAATTTGCATTGAATTTCCCCTGTTATTAATCGGTATTTTACTTGATGAGCTTCTTTTTTCATTCTATTTAGCACTTTTCTATTTCGTGATTGTCATGGTTAAAATTGCCCATTTTGATATAGAAATATATTATAGCCGTATTCCTTTCTTGATATCTTGCTTGATATATCATGACAATACATGCTAATAGAATCTTATAAGCAATATATTATTAACAATACTTGGCTAATTTATAAGTGTACATTTTAATTATTAGTTTTTTCATACATTACGATTTCTTTGAGCGATATATTTTATGGACCTAATGTTGCATGATTAATGACTATATTGACCTTAATATAAAGATATAAACCTTGTACGACTTAAGTAATAATATTAGATATATCCTTATAAACTAATCAATGTTTTTCTAGTAGATCAATTGAGTTATTATATATTTATTAAAAATGGTTTAATAAATATCTGATATATAACATTTTACATAATTTAACTTAATATATCGTGACTTTATTTACTTTTAAATAAAATTTTAACTTTTTTAATTTTAACTATTAACTTTTAACTATTATTAACTATTAACTTTTATGCATTATTTTAGCCATAAGTTTTAAAAGTGCACAATTAAACTTTTATAGGCACTATAAAATATAATCCATGTACACAATTTGTGCGTTAACTATATAATATGAATTAAGAATCATAAATTCCTCATCAATTTTATTTCAATGTAAAAACATTTGAAATACGTTTATATACAATTTCAAAATATTGAATACCATTTTATGATGTTGTTGCTTAATATATTATGATTATTATAGTGTTAAAGTTTAAAAAACACTGATGCAATACCTCTAGTAATGAAAACATTTTAGGTTAAGTTATTTAACCGAATATAAATACATAAAATATGTTTATGTTTATATGTTATATGTTTATATAAATATATTTATAAAACTGTTTAAAATAGATTTTAGAAGTTTTGAGTATTTCACTTCCTTACAATACATATTTCCATTTTTATTCCTTCATTGTGTTCAGTTTATGCTATATGGAACGCTACAAAGTCTCGACCACTTTCTCCACGTGTACACCTTTTTGCCGTTACGCTGCTTTTTCGCCTTGCTATCACTAATTGTTAACGTGCCAAAGCGCATCTTTGTTCGTGGAAAGTAAGTTCTGAGTTCTTTAACCGTTTTACCTATTCTGGTTAATTGATAAAAATGTAATCAGAATTTTTTCAGCTGAATAAAGTAAATTATTCTATTATGTAATCGAAATTATGTGAGGTTGATTAAAAAATGGTATAATTAAATTTAAATAATTTTTAATGCAAAGATACTATGAATAAATCAAGTTTTACTAATTTATAATTATTAAATAAATATATAAGTTTTCGTGTTTTTGTTTGTTTAATTTGTTTATTTTATAATTATTGTGAATAATACTAAACTGTTTCCTTCTTGTATTATACTAATAAACTACTAGAATAATGATATTGACTTAATTATATAATATTTTGTCGTCTTAATTTTCGAGAGAAATAAATGTTTTAACATAAGCTTATTTTTTAATATTAATTTATTTATAGTTCATAGCTATTGTGTTTTTATCTTGTACTTTGAGTATGTTAAGTATATTTAAATATATAAAATAATCGTAAACATATAATGGTAGTTCCACGATATATTAAAAAGAACCTGGCAAAATTTAACGATTATTAATAATTATAATTTTTAACGTTGCCTAATTAAAAAATAATATATATTATATATATAACTACTAACAGTTCTAAAAGCCAGTAGACTCTCATTGCACCGGCTACGTATACAATAATTCTGAATAGACACATTGTGCTGAATTGTCTGTGTCAACATGAATAGCAGTTCACACTGCTTGTTAAGGCTGTTTCTAGTGTAGTTACTGAACTTTCTTCAATCCGATTTGTTAGGTAACACATATAAACAGCCTAATGAACAGTGAAAATTAGTATTAATAATTGTTGCTTAAGTTAGCGTGCTTAGTTTTGTCCTTTGAAATCAATTTAAAAATGATATCTCGGTTAATTTATTTTATAATTGCAACAAATAATGCTATAATAATTAAATTACTTTACATTCATTGTATATTAGAAACTTAGGCAAGATTTATTGTGTTAAAATTATTTTAACCATTATTAATTTTAATGAATTCTGTAACCTTAAGAACGTCCCTTATTGACGCCCTGCAACGTTGCGAATTACTCAAAGGCCTCATGGTTGTCGTCTGCACAATGTGTATCAGCTATCTTGACTCCTCCGTTGTATATCATCAAATACGTGGCCAATCTGTCATCAAGCTCTACATTTTTTTCAACATGCTTGAGGTATTTGCGGTAATCTTCTACAGCTGATGTAGTTAATCATGGAGCTTAAGCGTGTTATGTGCAATTAAAAGATATTATAAACATTATAGGAATTGTAATTATTAAAATTTAATATATCATCATTTAAAAATGATGTCAGCGCAATGAAATGTATAATTGTTATTATATCTAGTTTGCGTTTCTATTATTTTCTAGAACATATTAATTTCCCCGGTTTAGATTTTCGGATAAATATTTGTTCACTATGTTTATTTTCAATAATATTTTATTTAATAACTTCTGAGTTATTTAGAAGTTATTAAATTCTATATTAATATAATTCTGAAAATAGGAACTTACAGTTAAAATATTTGTTGTCATTGTATAGTTAAAATCATTATTTTATAAGAAAAATAAAGGTCTCCCGCAGCATAGTTAAGGATAAATAGAAATAGTGTAAGACCGGTGTATGCTGCAATTTTTATTGTAAAGTCAAACATAAAATGAAGTTAATGTTTGACTTTACAATAAAAATTGCAGCATACACCGGTCTTACACTATTTTTATCATTATTTTATAATTAGCATACTTGAATTTTTCAGAAATTATCCATGAACTTTAATTTATTTCAAACATCTTTGAATATACAAATAATATTCTTCTTCAGGATAGATGATCCTGATAAAGAATATGTGTATAGTCGAAAATGGTTAGAATTAAAATGTTTTTATACAATTGTTTGTTTCATCTTTATATTTAAAACTTTCTTCTTACTTCAATTAAATGAGATTCGTATAAAATGTCGTTTGGCAACTAATATTGATTTCATAAAGTACTAAGCTGATAAGCATCCCTGTAATTCTTACTCTATTTAGAGGAAAACTGCTATTTCGGAGACAGTTTTGATCATTTTAAATTCGTTCAAAATGCAACGAACTCAATTAGTGTATAAGGAGGGGTCTTTTTTATATTTCTAGTTTCAAAAAGCTAACATTCCTTAATTCTCTAAAACTTGAAAAAAAAAGAAATATTTATGATAATTCGGGGTGCTTTACCCCCCTAGTCTAGTCACTGGACACCATAATCCAAACCTTCGCTCTACGGCTTTTTAAAGACCACTTTCATGTCTGATTTAGTTTCCGCTAAAATATTGCTGACGCGTTCACAGGTATGGAGAAATATCGATCAGTGTCTAAACTATATTTAGGCTTGGCTTATTATACACGGTTGTGCGATCAGGTTAATAGTGCATGCTCAATTTATTGTACGTATTTACCTCTTCAAGTGCAGGTATAATATCTTATGTTATGACTTAAAATATTAACAGACAGTAAGAGTAGGTATACATTATTGACTCTACGTTTAACATAATTTCATCGGTTATAATTATTAGCACTAATAACAATTAATATTGACAATAGACCATAATTAAACAAGATTTAAAAAAAATTCAACATATAATATGTTACTAATTGTACTACATATTGTATACATATTTCATACTTGTTTAAGGAAATTTGTGTAACATCTTATTCTGTATTCAAAATGTTAACAGTCATGTGTGCGACCTTAAAAATACCGTCGTATAACTCAAGTTGGAATTTGATTATCCAAATTTAAACTATTCGAATTATTATAATAAACAGTAATTATTCATATAAGTGGCTAAATCTATTTATCATTATATTGAAAATATAGGGCAAAGCTTAACCAGGAGTAGAAGGTATTCTTAAAAATATATATTCTACTAGGAAGTGTCACCTGCTCTATTGTTCTATTTATTTCTAATAGCCGCCCATGTCAATATCGTCCCCAGTTGAGCTTGTTATTAATGTTTCCCCCCCTCCTTTCCCTCGTTCAGGTGGCTGATCGTCTTCTGTCAGCCGTAAGTCAGGACGCGATTGATGCGCTCTCCTGGACAGCTGCAAACCCCAAGAAGACCAGTCGGGAACATTTCGGTCTGGTCTACTACCTGGTTGGTGCCACTGTCTGCCTCTGTGAGTAGCTTGCAGTTGCAGTTAGTAAGTAGGCCTACTGTTAGTTCCTCAGATTCAGGTAGTCTGGCTTAACTTTATTTATCATTATGTTGCTGTACTTGAAATTTACATTCAATTCATAACCAGTTTAATGGATTATGACAGTTAATTATTGATCATTTTTGTTTACTTACAAGTAACTTTATTTTTAATTAATTATTACATAATTAAAAATATGTTGACAAAATGTGGTTTTTAATTATAATTGACGTTAATTATTTGAATTATTTGAATTATTTGAGACACTTAATATGTGGTAAGTATTTTTTTAGCAGTTACTGATATTTTTCAAATATTTTTTATAATCTTGAGATATAAAAAGAAATAATTTGAAATAATATAAATTTAGGATACTTTCAAATACATTCAGGTGTCTTTGTTAGACATAATTTTTCGGTTTATGCTCAACTTTTCTAATAATAATCGCTTAAAAATATATGATTATGTTTTTTATTAATAGTAATATTTTCTTCTGAACAAATGATTATAATTTATTTGATTAAAATTGAGATTACTTGTATTTATTTAAAATTATTGGTATGTTCGCCTCAGTAATCCTAAACAACTAAATTTTGTTGATTTAGATTCGAAAGCAGGTTAAAACATATTTAAAATTGACAAGCTTACACATGTGATTTTTTTAAAACTAATTTTCAAGTATTCAACAGTAAAATTAATCAAATTATTACATAAAAAAGTGATTTTATTATTATCCGTCGTTTACTCACAATTTTTAAGTTTCCTTAAATATTACTTTGTAGAAACATTTAGTTTGTTTAGTGAACTGATGTTATACTGCCAATTTATTGTTAATCGCGTTTCTGATTTTTTCAGAGATTGTGTGTAAGTTTCATTTTGAACATAACTGAACAACTATGTTACCTCTTCAATTAAGAACGTCTGCTTAGCATAACAATCTGTAAAGTTGTTACAGGTTTTATGTAGTAGGTCATCGTAGTTAACACCTTATTATATTATGGAACTTTAACTGTTGTTATTAGTTATAGTTATTTTTAAAAAGTGCGAATATTTTTTATATAATTGAAACAACGGCGTAACCTAACATTAATATTTATGTTTAAAATCGTTCTTCCTCTAAAAACTTTATTTATATTTCCTTGTTTATAGTACGAGCACTGTTAATCAGTTTGAAGAAATTAAATAGAACTTGTACTATTTTTTTAGAACATTTTGTAATACGTTACTCCCTTGAAAGCTTTATAGTTAACTTGCTTATTATACCATTCATTTATTATATTCACATGTATTGTATAAACTAGTCTAATATTTATCACGTAAAAATGATTATTTGGATTTATGACATTGTTTTAAGTATGAATTATATACATAACAGAATGCCTTGTAATGTTTTCGGTCTCTTACAGTACTGCATTCAGTGTTGCTGCTCTTCCAAGTTACAACTTTAAACGTGGCCTTCAACTCTCACAACAAAGCATTACTAACTATTATGATGTCAAACAATGTGAGTTAGTAATTTCATATTCATTGATTGCTTTTTCTTCTGTCTGTTCAATAAATCGTCACTTTCCACTTTCAGTTTGTTGAACTCAAGGGAAGTGTCTTCAAAAAATTTGCAAAAAACAATTTATTTCAAATGTCCTGTTCTGATGTTCGCGAGCGCTTTCATTATGTGATTATGCTGGGCATTGTTATTTTTAGAAATATGTCTGCTAACGGTTGGAATATTGGTAAGTTCGGAAATGATTATGACATTACGTAGTCGTACTTTTTTCATTTTTGTTAGTCTTAGAAATGTAGATTAATATGAAGTTATTTCTGAAATGTCGTTACTTACTTTTCATCACAAATATCCAAAATTTATATTTTTCTAATCTAGTTTTCTTGTGGCTGCCAATTCTCTGTCTTTAGCTCCTACTATTTTAACTATTTTAACTATTTTTCTATCTTAAGACAGTATCTTTATCAATCTCTATACATACTATATTGCTATTAAATAGGCAATGTAATATTATGTAGTCCTAAGTCTGAGACATACATAAATTTGTGATATTATAAGACATAACTACATTATTACTTTGCTTCATTTTTTCCTGTATAGATGACTTTTATGAGCTATCTCTCGACGTGTCAATAGTGCTTATTGCGGAAGTTTTCGTGGATTGGGTTAAACACGCCTTCATCACCAAATTCAATGCGATACCTACCGATGTAAGGATTTCACTGATCAGAGATAATATAAGGTTACATATCAAGATAATTATGAAGGCGTTAGACGAGAAAATTTATCAACTTATAACTTTATTGTACTACCTTGTCAGATTTTGAATTTCAAAAATATTTGTGTTGGCTATTTATACGTAGTGAGTTTTAATTATTTACTCATGAAAATAGGGATAGATTGTAGTAACCTTGGAAATTACTGCTCGTTTCATTATGGCGAGTATAACTAAATAACTAAAGTTGTATAAAGAGGAATCATTACCAAATACAAAAATGAATATTCTATGTGTAGATTTGTTTTGATTTTTAGATGATTTTCTTTTCTGATAATACAAATATTAAAGTTATTTCTACACAATATTGTATTTTTAAAATAAAATGGCTTGATTCTGAAGATTTTGTTTAATATTGTTTTACGATATTGTGCGTAATTGTATTATTGATAATAATATATCCGGGTGTATAATAAGCATTTTTTACGTCGATTTATCCATTGACGACATTAGCTGAATATGATCAATTTCATAATCAAAATGATAAAACCATTTATCATCATGCATCTGAAATTTTACTACATTATTTCTGGCAATAATAATTATAACTCATATACATATGTACATAATGTTAATATCTGATCTACTCAATTTTGCATAAACATTATGTATACATTCAAAGATAGTATTAACTAGTATTGCTATATTGACGTTGGATTTTTTACGTTTATAGTTGCGTGTATTGAGTTACACTTGAGTATATTTTCAAGTCATGTATTGAGTTACAGTCAAAGTGGTACAATAATGCAATTATTAAATTATTGCATTATGCTTTTGATTTCAAATGTTGATTGTAGTAGCATAATTCATTGTTACAATAATTCTTTTGCATAAACTATTCCTTGTTTGATTTCAGGTTTACAAAGAATACACGGTCAGCATAGCTTATGATCTACTTTTGTCCAGGCAGAATAAGGCAAGCAAAATTTTTATTATTAGTAATTAATTAAATTTATTAACAATCACGTTTTATTATATATTATACAGTTTACACTATTCCGTTCAGTATTATATAGTGTTTTCCAAAATTATTTTATATGCATTGTTAAATGTTGCCGTCAAACCAAAATGGGCGACACACAAAACTCTAGAAACTTAAAAAAATTAAAATCCTTTTAGCCATAACAATTTTTGAACTCCCTATCGTATGTATTATTGTTTAACTTAAATTAATTATGTTTTGCATTTTATACATACAGGTGTACTGGGACCATTTCGATCTGATTAGTCGAAGAACAGGCTTCACCCCGCTGCCTTTAAGT
Source organism: Coelogynopora nodosa (assembly GCA_034780555.1). Classification (NCBI taxonomy): domain Eukaryota; kingdom Metazoa; phylum Platyhelminthes; order Proseriata; family Coelogynoporidae; genus Coelogynopora; species Coelogynopora nodosa. The sequence continues at coordinate 11,109 of JAUZND010020251.1, read as the reverse complement.
TGTCTTGTCAATGTCATCTTGATACAAACCTTCAATTACCCAGAACTCTACATCTACATACCTCTAGCTATTTTGGGGTAAGAACAAAACCTGTTCAACCAATCAATGATCACTTTAAAGCATTAAACACTGTGATGTTTAATTATTAATAAAAGGGTTCCTGCACAGTTTTATACACAAACTAAAAAAAAACATGAAAATCACAAATACACATGGGAACCCTGGTTGTTCAAATATTATATATTTTTCATTTCCGACCTATTCTTCCGACTTATGAGACATGCATGTTATTATGATATTTTGAATACATATAATTCTAATCATCTAGTTAAAGCAATAGAATATCTATTTTATTATAGTTTCGTATATACAGTTAGTAGTTTATATTTTGTGAATTTATATCTAACTATGAAAGTTCAGAGACAATTTCACTCGATTCAGTTACTTTTACCGCTTGTAGATAGGGTGGACTGAAACAGAAATACCGTGCAGATCTCATGTTATAAATTGATAATGAGTGGTTTTTCTAGATGATGCAAACGTCATTTTAACATTATATCTGGTCTTGTTGGGTATATGTACCCGGGTTATTTTGCCCCCACATAACTGAGTAATAATTAATATAGGTAATTCAGGAAACTCGGGTTACTCGTTCAGGTATACTATATTAAATAACTTTTATAGTCAGTAGCTAAAAATCACGATTGAATCAATTAATGTAATAGCGCTTGCATTTTTGTTTTTTGGTGATTTTATACTTTGCAGAATACAAAGTCTATAAACCTCTTATTTTATTTATTTTACTAGATTGAAAAATAATGTTTTAAACTGAAATTTATTTATATATTGAACGAACCCGCTTTTGATTACAAATATTTTTTTATATATAATTAGTCATCAATATCTAAATATATTTACACTGCAAATAAATAACATACAATACATATAAAAATATTACACAGTAAATCATTTTTACACTGATGTTACTGTTGTTGCCTGATACATTTACATTAATTGGTTGAATAATTTTGTATATTGCATTAAGTTTTTTGTCTGATTATGAAAATGCATTGTTTATTGTCAGAATCAATAGGAACTTTTTACATTTAAAAGTCAAGCCAGTCATTAATCAAACAGTTTAATTACATTGGTTAACTCGAATTACACAATGTATATTGTTTTTTTTTAAATTCTGCTACAATTATTGATAATGCCTGTGAGTTTCAATAGTGCAAAAGTTACTTACATGCATTGTTTAAGTTTTTCATTAAACAGCTTTAAAGTATATACTTTAAGTAAGCTTTCTATATATATACAATATATTCTATATATGACGATACAATACCATACTGTGTTAACATTAGCTTTTCACGACATCACTACCATGCTGTGTGATGAACTCATTGACCCCCCACCCCCCCCTCCTCCAATAACATCTCCAACCAACCATTCAGCCTGTTTCTGGTAAAGATCCTGCTAAACCTAATCCTTCTCTGGTGGGCCTACTCCGCCGTGCACGCCTACGAGGCCGCCCTCCTGGCCGCCTCTCTCTCCACCGAGAAGCAGGTTCCCGACGGCCGGGGTGACCTGTTGTCAGCCACCCCCGCCATAGACGATCTGCTCCTGCCCACGCTGCGCAGCCATCGGAGGACCCGGAGCGAGTGCGATCTGGCCTCGGTTGTCAACGAGGGGGGACCACCGCTCGGCAACGGGAGTCTACTGGTGACTGATACTGTGCGGGAGATGGGGGGAGCTGGCTCCCCTGGATCGCAGGACGACAGTGTTCAGTTGCCGGATAGTTTGGGCTCGCTGGCGGGGAATACAAGTTTCACTTCGTCGCATGGTAAGTTTCGACGTTAGGTTGGGGCTGTGTGTTGTGTTTTTGTAGGTAAGCAACCATTGTAGGTCTTGTGTTGTTTTTTATAGAGGTTGAATAATATATATCTCGGTAAAATGCATACTGTGAACAACATCTTATATAGGTAACATGTATTGTTATTGACCCGTTTTCGTTGTATTATATACATCAATAGAACAGAAAGAATGTACAATATAAAATCTATTTGACATGTACAAAATAACGTATACAATTTAAAAAAAGACAAGCATATAAATTACAACATAAAATGATCGATCACTCAAATTTTGATGTGATTCGATAAAATTGTAAAGTATATACATATATTATTAAAGCTGTAAAACGAAATATTTTCACCCATAATAATTAAATATTGAAAAATCGTTAAAATATTATATAATATAGAAATTATGATGTTCAATTATATATCTATAATTAAAGATGAACATGTCAATATTACTATTTCTTTACTATGTTTTACTTTTTGAAATTTTTCTATAAAAATGTTATGTTTGAAAATATTTATATATATGTATAATACCCTATCCTTTACAATTTTATCGAATAAAATCAAAACTTCCTGTTTTTACATGGCGTATAATACAACAAGAATGGGCCTTTTAAATTAATTCTTTATAATTGAATAAAAAGTTATTTCCTCACTTATGCTTGTGCTCACGCTTAAACTAATTGCAGTAAATATGACAGATTTTTATACAGGACGTACCATTCAAAATATCTAAATTCCAATGTCGAATAATTAAGTTTACAACAAATACATTGCGAACTCTACTGTATGTATTAAAAATTGAGAATATTTAATGTCGTATAGTTGCGCTTTGAAACATATCAGTTTAATAAATTATCCTTCTACATGTTTAAATATACTTCGTGGATATTAATTTACTGCACATTGATAACACTGATCTGGGTAGTTGTACAAATTTTACATATATCTATAACAAAAATGGTGACGTAAGTATTATGGTGTACTCTTATAATTATTTTTTCTGCCATGACATTAAATAAATAATAAATGTTGAGACTTAATTAAATAGTATATCTATGAAATCTAGTTTCAGTAATATCTAGTGGCAGTTTTTTTATGTCATGACTGTAGATGATTGTTGTTCTTTTTATAGAGAAATATATTGTGATATTCAGCGGGTAACGGTCTACGTTGTTATCGTATCAAAATGTCAAGGTTTATTTTGTACATAATATGCACTTTGCCAGTATTGTATTTTATCAATATGTTACGATAACCTCAGTTAAACATTTGCGGACCTCTGAAAACATTAACACAGTAATTAATTTTATAATTTCATAGTAAACGTAGCCTCTTGTTTATATATAAAAATTCTATTTTATAATAAATTTGCTAGGAGTAGTATTTTTAGGGGAAAATATAATAAAACGATGTGCAATTCAATAAAATAAGAGTTAGGGTTTATCTTCATAATGATTGTAATTGCTGTAAAAACTTAAATTTATGAATGTACTGGATCTTATATAGTTTACTCAACAAATGAAATATTTGACCATATATTTTGCAACTATACAATTTGACATAAGAAAGTAAAATGTATATTGTTTTTCGGAAGCATGCGTTCTATTTTAATAGAATATTTATAAAAATAGTCTGACGTTTTTTAGATCGCTAATCTTATATAGTTTTTGTTACGTACAATAAACAGATATCATGCATCTTTTCATCAAACCACCCTCCTCTTGTACTCTATACTATTAGAAAATTATCATTTAGTATACTAGGTGAAATATTGTATTGCCGAATTTTTGTTGTTTCAAATTGACTATATTCTAAATATATTTAATTAGAGCCTTACTAACTAAGTTATTTATAGACAGCTTGTCGATATTGTAAAAAATTCATTTAAAATTGTTTTGTGGCTCTTGAAAACCTTGAAATGCCATAAATTAATTTAATTCTAAAAAGTTTTTTTCTTTTTACTTACACTTTTGAAATTGTGTTAAATTTAAATATTCAAAAAAGGTTAATATTTGTTATTACTTATAATACTATTTTATGTACAAAATGTTTAAAAATTGTTCACCAATACAGTAGTTGAACCTTACTTTACGGATAAACTTTTAATTGGTTTCAATTAAAAAATAAATCAATCCCAAGGAGAACAATTTAGACAGCATAATATAGTCTATAGATAAAAAATGAAATAATTATAACATAAATTTTTTAATTATAAATTTTGTCTAACATGTTAATATTATTTAAAAAATAGTTTCTGGATAATTTCTTTAAATTGTTTTGTTTTAGACTACGATTTTAAAATGTTACTGTTCATATCCACTTTAAATTCTGTTCAGTTAACCCTTCGTATGCCAATTTTTTTCAAATAAATTAGTTTTTGATTGAACTATAAAACGCATGACCCTGATTTTTTTACTCAGTGTTTAAAATACTTTTATCTAACTAAAAAATATAACAGAAATAATTTAGAATATTTTTACATGCCAGAAAAAATGGTGTTATTATTGATCCATTTTATACCCCACCCCCTCTGGGTTTTCATACTTGCCGAAGATAATAGGAGCTGCAACTTGCAACATAAATTATTTATGTTGCATAAACTTTTTTTTCTCTTCTATTATAGAAGAGAAAAAAAAGTTTATGTTTATCTTAAATTATATCCATTTAACTTGATTATTAAAATTATTTATTAAAATAACCAGCAATTTAAAACAATACTCTAGTAACATTTATACTACTTATAGCTTATTTGTATAAGTAATATAATTATAAAAACATATCAACAAATATAGATCTTGTGATCTGGAATCAGATGCAAAAAGAATCAAGTCAATTGTTTGTATTGAACATAAGTTATAGCATATATGGTTATTTTCCTATAATTTTCCTAACTGGAGTTTATGACGTTAAATCATAAAAATTATACCAATCAATTAAATTTTTTGAAAATTAAAATCGTTCGACAAGTCTTTAGGATGTATCTGTATACGAAATTTCAGCAAAGTCCACGTACGAAGGGTTAACAGCTCGCAAATGATCAAACGCAGAAAGGCCAGTAATGACAATTTTTTTATCCTATTTTAAATGTAAACCAATAACCGACATTCTACTCCTCCTACTCAGTGGACGAGGTGAGCCCGCTGTACCCCTTCCCTGGAAAGGACACAGGCCTCAACTCCTCTTTCACCCGGCTGGAGCGCAGTCGCAGCTTCGACGCCTGCGTAGATGTCCTCGGTCGGAGCTCTCCCATCCCCCCTGCCGCCATCGCCAGCAAACATCCTCCCGCTTCCTTCTCGCCCACCTCCTCAGTGAGTTCTAGCGGACATCCTGTGGCGGCCGCAGCGGTGGCAGCAGTACCTTCTGTGGTGGGAGCCGACCCGGACCTACACCTGCGTCTGAGGACCAAGAGCAAGTCAGAGATGAGCGACGGGGCGACCAGTGTCACCTCCGAAGTGGTCAAGCAGCCGCTACCCGATGTGGATCGATACTCGATGTACAGTAGTCAGATTGTCTAGTGTCTTGTCTGGACCTGATCTTTGGTGTTAGGGCTTTTTTTGCATGCATCTAAGACTAGGATAGAAAGCAGTGTGAATCGTATTTTTTATGAAGCAATCAAACTGTGATGTTTTTATATCAAAAATATTCTGAAAATAAAGTAAATTGCACAAGCGTATTATGTACAATATGTAAGATTTCTTTTTTCAAATAGCAAAACAATTTAAAACATTCCCAAATTTAGTGCTTTGTTATTGATTGGAATATTGTAGGTTATATTTACATGATTAACCAAACCCCCGTGATAAACAAAAATATAGTCATTTGCCTTTTCAATGTTGAAATAAATTTCAATTTTTTAAATAATGTAGCACAGGCTTATAACACTTTTGTAATGCAATTCTGTCAACATCGGAACACTGTACAAAGTACCCTTCAACATAATTAGAAAAACGTATGCTATCCTACAGGATCTGTTGAATTTTGGTTGCAAGTGCACAAACCAACTTCCGGATAGATTGTCTATCTCCCACTATTTCAAGAAATTATTAAACAAACAATAATTGTTACTTTAATGTTTTAGTGGCGTTGCAGCGCTGTAGGTATATAATAATTTAGTTTATAATGAATTGGCCTTTTCAGTAGCACATTTTACTAAAAATATAGTTTACTATTGATTTAATGATTCTAAACTAATACATACATCCCTTATTCTGACTAGATTGCACTGTTATTATATTATCAGATATCCCTGATTATAATTAAGGCTATTCAACTAATTCAAATGGTATTCTATTATGGTATCAAAAATTCAACATGAAGATATACTATTTCTCTAAGTATTCGAATATGCATACGTATCCATAACTTAACAAAATTCTGTACATTATTTTTTTTATTGTGTCAAAAGAATCATTATTTTGTATTTATATGCACGTAACGTTGGTGCTGCTCTGCAATATGTTGTGTCTTGTGTCTTTATTTCTATAATACACTGAATATTTTGTTTCTCTTGATTATTGATTTTACATAGTATTATTTGTTACTTGTCTTTTGTTGTTTTTCTTGATGTAAGTTTATTGTTTGCGGCTATTTCTTTGTCTTCCTTATATGGAAAGTACTATTGATGAGACCTCTTATAAACATAATGTATTTATTGTAAATATAATCAGCTTCCATCACATTAATAATATATTCTGATATGTCCGAAAAATAGTGGGTTGTATTTAAAAATGTATAATAAAAATTATAATAATAATCTAAATTGTTTATTCTATACCTTTTTGAAATGGAATAAGGGATTGCTAGATGTTTAATTTGTTAGCTATTGTTATTGATACTGCTATTAAAGAAAGTATTGTATTAGATCTTGTATTTGTTTACATTGAACAATAATCTGTATTGAATAAAACATTAATTATTTATGATATTAGTCTTCATGACTACGTTTTATTTTATGGTCACTGGCCATTAAGAAGATATTTGCCAAATTTAATTATAATTTTTATTCCAAATTATACACATTATAAATTTGTGGTATATTAATCTAAATTTTTTTGTTGTTGTTAAGTTTACCATGTTTTTTTAACTTATTTTAGAAAATCAGCAAAATTTTTCACGGGGGGAACCATGATTAATTAATTGAAATATGCTGAAAATTAGAGGCCCAAGTAGAATATTTATAAAACTTTCAAATCAAACTGTTATTGAGTTAAGCTTTTACAATAATAATTTTTCATTTGATTAAAATATACAGGAAATGCTTATAAAATTAACTATATAACCAGACAACAGCTTGTGTTCATTATCACTAGCATATATGACGCATTTTGTAATGTATTCTCAGTTGTAAGTACTAAGTTTATAGCGAACGTTATTTTTTTAAATCGTTATATGTGTACTAATAAACATGTCTAATTTTTTCTACAGAAATTTATTTAAGGACTATTGGAATTTGTAGCAACCCGTTTTTGGCTTCTTGTCATACCTATATTGTAATTATTGTTTAATAGCAGTTGCAATACTATATTAAATTGATAAAGACGATTAACTTAATCAAGAATAGTTTTTAATTAAAGGAATAAATTGTGATCTTAAACACAAGCATCTTTTAGAAATGATAATGGGGTCATAAATATTATGCATTAAATAACTTATTTATATTATGTTCATTATTTATATCTTTAAATTGATGAAGACGTTATCGACCTAATTTATACATCTCGTATAAAAATTGATTTTATTTTTAAATTATTAAGTTCGAATTTGTAACAAAAGTTTTACCCGGATTACGAAAAAAAAAATTAAGTCGCAAATAAGATAACAAAATACAAATGACTAATTTAACAAAAGTAAAAGAAATTTATCATTGCAGAAAGTAGTTTAATTAACCGAAAAAATGACAAACAGCATTTTTTAGTTATAGTTCGAATGTACGTATGACAATTATTCTCAAGAGTATGTACGAGGAGGAGTCAATAAGTAAGCGCACTCGATATCTATGCAATACTTTATCTATATATTTTTTATTAACTATAGATACATCTAAGATATTGCTGAAAATTTCAGGTAGATATCTCTATGGATAAAATTTTTGTGTTATTTTTTAAAATCTATGTCAGAATAGGCCCAAAAGAAGGTAACATTGAGTAATAAAAGCAGTTTATTGACATTTTATAATATTTTTATAAACGTTACATCCAAAAATATTACAGTACAACATATTTCTTAAAATTTACCATAGTAGCTTTTCAAACTACTTTCCGTTACAGTCAGTGCATTTTTGCATTCGCTGGAACCACTTTTGGAGGCACCCTAGACAACTGGCCCAGTCGTCAACAGAAAACTGATTCAAGTGATACTGGAAAGCAGCCACAGCTTCATGTGGTTCAGCAAAGCGGATGCCCCTTAGGTCTTTCTTGATACGTGTAAAAATGAAAAAGTCACATGTTTTTGATATATAATCTATTTTTTGGTAAGACCTGCGGTCTCAAAGGCATGAAACAAATACAAATTTTCTTATGAAAATAACATGAAAATAACATATATATGTGATACAAAACCTGAAGGATATCATAAGAGTCAAATAAACAATAAAAACCACCAGTCTGGGCTGTAGGGTGGGTGTGTCATCAAGTGGACATCATTGTCATTGAGCCAAAATGTCGTGTCCTGAGCCCTGTGTCTGGAGCGTTGTTGTGGTGTAGAATCAATGGAACAATGTTGTGGGTGTTTGCTGTGCTTTCACGTGTGGCAAACATTCGGTTGTGTACCAGTGAGCAGTCACTATTCGCTGAAGAGTAACAGGCACGGTGATCAAATGGCCTATCAGAGGAGATGCGAACATCGTGACCATTTGTTTGTTGGAACTGCGGCCACGCACACGCACACCATGTTCCCGGAGTTGTACACCCCGTACATCATGCCCAAAACGGGGTTAGGATTAAACCTTAGACTATGGTCCTCCACTTCGACCCTAGGAATCCACCTACTCTCATGGGTGTCAGGGCTAAAGAAACTTACCTCGCACTTATTCAGATTGAGGGTTAGCTTCTTCTCCCGACTCCACCTCAAAGCTTCCCGTACTCCAATCTCAACCTGAGTGGCCGCGACCTCCATAAGGGGGGTAGGAAGTCCAAACCGCCGAGTCATCCGCATACAGGCTGAAGCTCAACGGTTGTAAGATTCGTGCGCGAAGCCCCGAAGTAGAGAAGATAAATAATAGGGGTGAGAGGACGGAACTCTGTGGAAGTCCCTCACGAAACCATTGGGTTTCCGTGCACCCCAGAAACCCTTCTACCTGCGCATCTGATAATATTATATTTATGTGTAACTATATATTATTATGTCTTACTAATAACAACAATAAATGTCTTGCATACGTATTTTTTGATAATGAGAATTCCAAATAAAGTGCACAGGTTAGTTACACTTTTAGTATGTCAAAATTCAAATGAAAAAATAACATAGTAAGATACTGCTAATAGCTATAATCTATATTCCATTTCATTCTAAACATTCCAAATTTTTAGTAATATATATAGATTTACATAAATATTCTGGATTAACTGATTAAAAATTTCATCGAAACAGTTCAAAATTGTCAAAAACAAATTTCATTTCTTGCGTGGTTTCATCAATAGTAAAGAAAAGACAACTTACTTGTATCGAAAGTATTTAGAAATAAATTTCCCGAGCCTTACAAATACTTAAATTAATGGTAAGTATTAATGGTAATAACTTTTGAACCAATGCATATATTTCTATGAAATTTCAAATATAAATGCATCATAATAAATTATTTTATAATAAATCAATAAGATGTAAGCGATATACAGTAAACATTTTTATATACCTTAAGTTAAATACTGACATACTGATATTTTCATAAGTTTTATCGCATATCTTATATGCTAATATTATTTTAACAGATTATTAAATAAATATGAACAATTGATGTTTTTATCTAAAAATCATATTTATATATTGAAATAATAAAAAACTTTAAATATAATATTTCAAATATACGCTTTAGAAATATATTCTCTTTCTGATATGGGTGAAAATGTACACTTTTAATATAAAATAGTGAAATAAATTTTACATTTACTGATACACAGCGTTTCAAAGACATTTAAAATATATAAAATAAACTTATGACAACTTTATAAAATGGTGGAAATGTTGCATTTTATTATATTACATTATATACTAACATACTTTTAAGTGTGAGACGCGAGATAATTGCACAGGTTTTAATGAACTCAAATTATGATATAGTTGAATACATAATTAACATAATACATAATTAACAATGTTAATTATTTTAAATATTTTTTAGATAAATAAACTTTCGTGTTGTCATTTTATAAAAGTTTCGGTTTTTGATGCTACAAATACATTTTTGGCTATAGAAATATATATTTTTTTTCAATGAAGTTAGTTGAGTAATTTTAAAACGACGCGAAATAAAAATAGTAATGAAGTTCGCAAGGTATAAAAATAGAAAACAAGTTTTTATATGGTAGTAATTTTTCAATACATTTATCAAAGATTAATCGAGCTATTTTGATTTAAATAGAGAATGTTAGATTTTGAGCAGTTTCAGAAAAGAATCGGTATTTGAAAAAAAGTAGTTTTAAAGTATAAGAACATTTTGTTATTTTCTAATATTTCAGATAACTCAGGCCCGTATTTAGAGACATGCGCGCCATGCACCATGCCCCTCAGGATTTCTAAAAAAAAAATTATGAACGTATATTGAATTGTGAATTCATTTGGAGAAAGAAGGAGGAATACACAAAAAATCTATGAAACTAATCACATATAAATTTTATGTTTATTTATTTTTATTATTTAATTGATTATTAATGTACTGGATTATTAGGTGTATATAATATTTATGTTAGTTAACAATAACTTAAATAGGAATCTAATGATATGTTGTATACCTATGTATCTGATATAATAAATAACATACACAAAAAATGTTAAAATCATAAATTATAAAAAAATTACTATCTTAAAACCTCGTGTAAAGACCTCTCCATCGAAGTGTTACTATCTTAAAAGTTAGATTAGAGTTTTAGGAATTCAGGGGAATGACGTAGCGGACAGGCAAGCCCGGGAGGCTGCGATCGGCACGCGAAATGATGATGGGTCGCAAGACACTGCCCCGGTGTCTTTCAGAGCGGCCAGGGCCCTCATTAGGAGGGCAGTCGTTGATCCTAGGCCGGCCCATGAGCGT
>JAUZND010020240.1:0-25742 GCA_034780555.1 Coelogynopora nodosa | reverse complement strand
ACTGAAAGAATTCTTGAGACTTAAATATTTTACGAATTTCTGGACCAGTAAATATACCACTATTACATTTTGATTTATTATAATTATAAAATAATGAAATAAAATTCAAATTTTAAATTTCGTCACAAATTGTGACTCACAATGCATTGCAATGACTTGATGAATTTTGTAAAAAATTTTGTTACATTTGTGATTTATAAATTGCACACGCTTCCTCGTGTTTTATACTGAAACATACTCGAATTTTATTGCCAAATTTAATTGATAATATGAACGTAACTTATTTGACTCACATTCAAAATCGTACTTGGACAATAAGTTATTCGATCGAATTTTTGATGCAAAATTAGATGACAGTGTTCTTGACAATATCGTGAGTCGGGTATTACACTATTACATTCGTATACAAATACCCGACTCACGATATGTTCTCTATTTATAGAGATTATAATCATATTAAAATGCAGTTGATAAGTTACATTTTTTTGTCTAGTGTTATTATAACACTGCAGTGTTATAAACACGTGGTTTTTTTAAGTTGTAAAAATTGCAATAAAAATTTATTATCAAATTTACACCAATCTTATATAAAATGGTGGTATATTTTAGATTGTAATACGTGTGCCATGTTTTTGTCTATACTGCACGTTTTGTTGTAGAAAAATGTTGATTTTACAGAATTTTGATCTACTCCAATACCCAATTCAAGACATCTGCCATAGTAAAAACATGAAATTGCAACTCCCTTTTTTACGTAATTTAAATCACAACCAGTTTTTTCAGAAATTTCATCAAAAGATTCGTATGCTGAAATACTATGAAAAATATTAAATTTTTTAAATTTTAAATAATAAATTTAAAAAATTACACTTGCAAAATGGCAACCGCAGAAATGAATAATTTTTTAGAGTAATATGCCTAAGAGGTGCATTTTAAATTTTTTTTAAATGTATCAAAATGTTTATTACTATTGCTAAATGAGCTTCAGCGTATACGTTTCCTCTCATTGCCGCTTCTTTAAATATAAATATTGATTTTTCAATGTTTTTTTGTCTTCCTAATCCATACAAGTTCATAATACCCAAAATGACTAAAAACATAAAATATTATTAAATATTATTAAATTTTAAAATATTTTTTAAACGTTGTTAATGAAATTAAAATATAAACCTTGTGAATTAATATTTCCATTTCCACATGCTTCAGAATGCCAGAAATATGATTTTATTAAATTTAAGGTATCTTTTCTAGAATAAAACAGCCCCAAAATGTGTTGGGCATTAATACTAGCTTTGGGGTTTCCGTCAGCTGCAGCTTTGATCCAATATCTAATTTTAATTGAATTTGAATTTTAAATTTAAATATTTAAAATTCAAATTTGTAACTTTTTGGCTACTTCTTCTGAATCCTTGACGTAAAAGCCATAAAAATAACAAATTCCGCACAAAAATTGTGCATTTTTCACTACAGTAAAGTTAAACATGTCCACCTTAACATTTGCCAACATTTCCATATCTTCAAAGCCTTTTTTTTTGTCTGAATCGTCACATAAACCGTCAAAGTTCAATATAGCCATGTAATATTTGCAAATATCACTCGTTTGTTGACTGTTTAAAAGTTTCAGTAAATTTTTTGCCGACTCATATTTTTTCTAAATCTATTTTAAAAAATAATTCAATTTAAATTTTAAAAACGTTTTTTAGATAATTAATAACTATATCCAAATTTTGCATTTTAAAAAAATATTTATTATTGAAATTATGTGGGAAATTTACAATATTATTTAATTAATTGGAACAATACAATATTTTTTGTATCAACATAATTTTCCATTGTCTTTTTAACAAGGAGAATGCAAATTTAATTGCGATAATGTAGTTCATACATAATTTATATTAGGTTAAAAATATTTTAAATTTTTAACACATTTTTTATTCAAACATTTTCAATTTTAAACACATTTGATCATTTATTTCGTGAAATTTATACTTTTTTAAAAAACGTTTATATAAATTTATTGGACGTATTTAAATCATCTTCATTATCTTGACAAGATGAATACAAATTTAATCGAGATAATGAGGTATATGTAGTAAATTGTAGTCCATATTCAACTAAAAATATTTTAAAATTGTAAAATTATTATAAAAAAAATTATCTTATATATTTTTTTAATTTTTTAATTTTTTACATGATTGAAGTTTTAAATTATCCACGAGTTTTATTTTGTAAATGTAATTTAGCATTGACATGTAGGCGTGAATTTCTAAAATAATACTTTTTAAATTTTTACTTGATATTAATTAATTACAAACTTTGTTACCGCTTGCTATATTTAATTTCATAGTTTCTTGTTCGACAATTTTATTAATGTTAGAAACGTCATTTGACATGTTGATTATATTTTCAATAACATTGATTGAATTTACATTTTCAGGAATATGAACAGATATATCGATAGAAGATAAAATATATATCAATTTGTTTATTTCAATTTCATCTCCAGAAAAAACCTTACTCGATTTTAAAGTTGTTCTCGCCTAGAAGAAATTTAAAACATTAATTAAAAACATTAAAAAACATTAAATAAAATTTCAAAAAATAAAAAAAAAACCTCCTTTATTCTGTATTCAGATCCCTTAATAATGGAATAAATCATAAAACTAGCCAGAGTTTGTTTGTTTATTTTAGCTTCACAATATGACATGTAATTAAGTTTGAAGTCTTCAGTATCATCCTTCTAAATATGTTTTTATATTATCTTTATAACATTTTAAAAACTATAAATTTACCATCATGTAAGGGTATATTTTGTTGATGAAATTTCCCACATTGTCCATGCTTTTTATTTCAACGAATTTTAAAAGTTCTATAAATAAAGCTGCTTGTCGTATTGCAACTGAGCTTGATTGTTGCATAAAGTAATTTAACAAAAGATGGTGTAACTAATAAAATTAAAATTAATTATAAAATTTAATTTTTTAATTTTTTAATAAATTACAGTATACGGATTTTCTGTTACATGTCTTGTCAATCCATGTACGAATGAATATGTCATTACATTTGTAATAACGCTTGATGAATAAAAATGATTCATAAAGTTAATAAGCAACATCTAAATTTTTTAAAATTAATAAATTATTTTTTTACAAAATGATCAGATGATTGTGATTTTTCATTTGAAAATTCGAAACTTTCCATATAAGAAATGACATTAACGGTTATAAAATCAATACAGTCCTAATCTTTAAATTTAAAAAAATATTTTTAAATTTATTAATCATTAAATTTACCTTATCTAGTGATATATATACTGCAGGTTCTGGTCCAATCATTTTTTCAATTTGTTTAATAATGTAATTTAAATACAATTGTATCTTTTAAAATAAATTATGTAGAAATTTTTTTTTAAATTAGTAAACCTTATCATTATTGTATAGCATGTGTTTTTTCTTCAATTTCTTGTCACTAAAAAATGTACAAAATATAATTTATGATAAATTTATAAATTTATAAAATAATTTATTGACAAATTTACCTTCTTGCTTCTTTTATAGTCAAAAGAGGCCTCACTATCTTTATATGACTTATACCTGAAGGAACCGATATAATAAGATGACTTTCTATTTTGTGAGGACAAATAAATGTCTAAAATGATTTTTAAAAATAAATAATAAAATTATGTAAATTTACAACACATTGACAGTGTTGACAATAATGATCGAGATAGTTGTAAGGTTCAAACGTTTCTCCTTGATTTTTAGAAACTATTTTTTAATTAAATTAATTATAATAATAATTATTAATCAAAAATTAAATATTGAAAATTCACCTTCTAATATCGCAGCGTATTTATTCATTTCCTGTTCATCTATCAAAAATTTATTGCCTTCAATAGGTATTTCGTTCATTTCAAATGACTCCAAACGACCACTTTTCTCGTCACGTTTTGATACTCTAAAGAAATAATAATTTAAAATGATATTTTTGTATCCAATACACCTTTTTCTAGATTCAGAATACACTATGAACAAAAAAATATACTTTTTCAATTTTAAAATTAAAAAAACTATTTAGTTCAATCAAATTTCGTTTTTAAAATTTTGCTTAGTAATTTAGTCAGATAAATTTTTTTTTTATTTTTTATAATTGTTTACGTTTTGCTAACGTCTTCAATTTTCTTTAACGTTTTGTTGATCATGTCTTGATGTTGAAATAATGCATCAATTTCTGCTAGCAGTGGAAGTACTCTTTTGAGAAATAATACTTTTTTTTCATTCATCTATCAAAAAATATTTATATAAAATAATTTTTTTAATTATCTACAAAACCTTTATTTTTAATCCACCGCATTCTTTATTCCTGTTATCTAGCCTTACCGATGAAAAAAATGTTTCTAGAATTTTTATAACAGATATTGTATATTCACTGGTAGCTTTATTTCGTATTTCATATAATTGAGTTTGATTTATTTTTGAATCGGTAATGTCGTTTAAAATGTGGTTCTAAAAAAATAAAAAATAAAAAATTTAATTTTCCAATTTTTCATTTTTTAAAATATCATACGTGTTTATTTTGTGGCTTATCCAAGTTATCTGTCTTTGTAGTGCTTTCCATCGTTAAAAACTCTATTTTAAAAATTATTTATTTTTTTATTTTTTTTATTTTTTAAATTACTATTGTCCATTTCATAGTACCACTTTTCATATCTATTTACTTTTTTTTTGTTGATGAATAATCGACTTTTCATATCGATCTATTTATAAAATAAACAAATTAAATTAATCGTTTTATTTATCAATAATTTTCATTTAATTTTCTACGTTATAAAATGCCATCCGATCCACACTTTCATACAGTCGAGTTTCTAAAACATTCATTTTTCGCTGCATTTCATAACAGATTCTAAAAATAACGTTAGAATTATTTTTAAATTATTAAAATGATAAAATTTTATTTAACAAAAATTGTACACCTTTGATACGTTTTTATGAAGAATTTAGACTGTTTTATTGTTTTTGAAAATTCATTTTTCAAATTTTCCTTTTCTGCAAGAAGTTTTTCATAATTATGAGTAATTATTAAATTATTTTTCTTTTCCATTAGTAATCTATAATTATATAAATTTTTTTTAATAAAAATTAATTTACTCCTTTTTCAAATTTTTCATTTCTGTTGATATCTGAGAGCTTAAATCTACCACTTTTTCAGATTCTTGGTTTTCATGAAGTGTCTTGTATAAAGTATGCGATATTGATCCATTTTCTAAACATGTGTGCTTCTCTGTATTGTAAGCACTTTCTAAAAAATAAATAAATTATCAGTAATTAGATTTAAATAATAAAACCATATAAAGTTTTAAAAAGTTCTTCTTTAGACACGTTCTTGTAGGTTCTGATGGAATGTATAATACTAGATAATGTATCAAACGCTTCTTTTGCACGTTCATCGAAAGAATTCTCCATATCATACAATTCTTGTATAATTTCAAAATTAATTAATTTACTCTATTCACAATAGAGTACTCTACTCGTGAAGTCTTCTTGCAAGCTTGTATCCATTCATTTTTTACATTATTACATGTTTACAGTAACGTTATAGTTTATAAATAAAAATAAAAATAAAAATTATTATTCATAATTAAAAAAATAGAAAATATGAGATTTATTACATGTTTATTGACGAATTAAAATTGTTTAAAATGCACCAATATAATTAATAAATTAATTATTAATAGTTAATAATGGTTTTCATAAAATTTATTGATTTTAATAAATTTATTAATATTAAACGAATTTCCAGACATAAAAATATTCATAAAAGAGATAATCTAACAATATTTAATATCATCAAGTATAATAATGAATTGTCAACTAAACTGGAATATTATTTATAATAACAAACTGGTTTATAAGTGTATCCATTTTTTTATTTTTTGTTACTAAAAATGAACAAAACTCTAAACAGTAGAATTATAAAACACAGCTATGATGATTTAATGCAAATTGGAAGTGTAAGATATTTTTGTGTTGCATTGGCTATTGTAATAATGTTCATAGCAGTTATAGGTTTATTAATTATTTTATATTTTATCATTTATAATTTTTTTATTTAAATAGGGAATTCTATAGCTTTGTACGTTTTTGGATTTTCTGTAAAAAGAACAAAAACTAGCATACTTTTGAGCAATCTAGCTTGTTCAGATTTAGCTATGGCCACTTTTTTTATGATTCCCAAAATGATAATGCTGACCTCTGATTATTTAAAAGGGTTTGATATGGCTTGTCCCGTAATTTTGTTTTTATCACCATCTTTCGCACAACAGGGAATATTTTCTTTAATGTTTTTATCATATGATAGATACAAGGCTATTCAAAATCCATTAAATATTTTGAGATGTAGGTCTCTGAAAAATTCATATTTGAAAGTAGCGTTTAGTTGGGTTGTTGGATTGTTGATCAATGTACCAAATGTATTTTCTTCTTCTGTTAATTATGAATTTACAGGATCTTATTATTCTACGAAACCTTTGAAATTGTGGATGTGTTATATTAATGGAAACGATGTTAATAACAGTGTAAAGGGATTATTTGGACTTGATGAATCAAAAAGTAAGTATGTTTTATGGTCACCAACATTTTTTTAAAAAATAGTTTTATTTTTTCAAAAAAATATTTATAGGATTAAAAAATACACTCTTTTCAAAAAAATAGTTTTATTCTTTCAATACACACCTTTCAAAACTCTTTTCAAAAAATACTTCTCCAATAACATTTTTAAATTAAAACAAAAACACCAAGTTCAAAATAAATAAATTAATTTAGACATTTACGGAATATATGTAATTATTAAACTATCAATCTTCTACTTTATACCTCTTTTAATTCTCGTTACTACATGCATTTTAATCATACGATTATTGAATATTGCTGCAAAAAGTTACAAAGTCAATAAAAACCATGTTGTATTTTTACGCTCCAACGGAAGAGACTTGCTAAAAAATCGAAAAGTATTTTAAATATTTAAAATGTTTTAAAATGATTAATTTATTAATTTAGATTTGTAAAATGATGGTTGTAATTTCTCTATCATTCACAATAACCCTTTTCCCAATACATTTTCATGATTTAATAATCCACACACCTGCAACATCTTACATTTACAAAGAAAACATGCTAACCTACATTGCTTTATTCTCATTATTTGGATATAGTAGCACTGCATTAAACCCCATAATATACTTTTGCATGTCCAAAGACTACAAGTCTGTTGTTTTAAAAACTACAGCATTTCTTTTATGTAAGCGAAAGCGTGAATCTCAACAAGTCGCAACTTAATGTATAATAATTTATGTATAATTTATTTATAATAAATTATTATAAATAATTATAATGACCCCCATTAATGTTTTTATTTACTATACTAAATTCATTACAAAAAATAATAGAAACTGGAAATTATTTCTCTTTGTCTGTTAATAAACTCTTTGTCTGTAATCTTGTATAGTAATCACCAATATTTGAATAATTAACATACAAATTTATAAAATTTAATGACATTTGTAATTTATTATTATAATAATTTTTACTAAAATGTTAATGTTTTGTTTATTACTCATATTTTAACATGCATGCAAATATAACGGACGATTTTTCAAGAGGTCAGTTTTTTTATTATTTTTTAATCAATAATATTTATAAAATAACTTTTTTAGATTACCGCATTGTCAGTAAGAAGGGTGAAGGAGCATTTTCAAATGTATACAAATGTATTAATGTAAAAAGCAACAAATATTATGCTTGTAAATATTTGAAACAAAAATTTCAACCGTGAGTTTTTATTTTATATATAAATTAAATAAATTATATAATTAAATTATGTAAATAAATTTTAAAAATGTTAAATTTTTATTTTTAGATGGGACAATATTTCAAATTTAAGGGAAGTTTATGCCTTAAAAACTCTATCACAATGTAAACACATTATTAATCTTTACGATGTTGTATTTGAAAAAAAGGACGGTTCAGTTTATTTTATATTGGAGTTGTTTGATATGGTTAGAACACCTAATTTTTAATTTTTAATTTTTTAATTTCTAATGATTATCAATATTTTAGAATCTGTATCAATGGATGAAACGTAATTAATATAAATTATTTTTAATTATTTAAATTAAAATTGTCCTAGTTCAACCAAATCAAATAAAGCCCAAATTGGGCTTAAAAATTATTTACAATATTTTATCAGCCTTGTCGTTTATGCATCGACGACTTTTATTTCACAGAGACGTCAAACCGGAAAATATACTAATAAAAGTCATTTTCATTATTTTTTATTTTTTATTTTTTATTTTTTATTTTGTATTTTTTATTTTTTCGTTAGAATGAAGTGGCCAAATTAGCAGACTTTGGTTCAATGCAATCTGTTTTGAAAAAACAGCCATTAACAGAATATATATCTACCAGATGGTATAGACCTCCAGAATGTCTATTAACGTCGGGATTGTATAATTTTAAAATGGATATATGGAGTATAGGGTGTGTCACATATGAATTATTAACGTAATTTTTTTTAAATTTAATTTTAATATAATTTATAATTATTTTTAATTAAAATTTGATTAAGTTTTAAACCACTCTTTTCTGGCAACAATGAAATTGATCAAATATCTAAAATACACAGAGTTTTTGGAAAAAGTTCTCTGTACACACCTTGCAATAACAAGTTAAAATTATTTTAAATTTAAACATTATTGATACAAATTTTAAACATTTTTTTAGACTACCTCATTATAAAGTAAAAAAAACGTTTAGAATAAAATTAAAAAAACTTTTAAAATCTGCACTCTCGTTCAAATATCAACCTTTTTGCGATTTTATAGCTTATTTATGCATATACGATGAAAAGTCACGTCCTACTGCCAATCAAGCTTTAAAACATCCAATTTTCGTCAATTTACAGTATTATTTTTTTTTTAAATTTAATTATTTTTATAATATTTTTAGAAAAAGTATGGAAATTGAAAATATTAACAAATTCAAGGTTCAAAATGACATTAAAAATTGTACTTCTCAGTCTATTGATACAAAAACTAGTACCTATGTTACTCTTAAACCAAAGATTAAATCTTTTAAAAATACCAAATTCGATACCAAGAAACTAATTTTGCCAAAATTGTAAATACAAATTTAGAATAAACTTTTTAAATAAAATAATTTTGCAAAATTAATTATTACAAAAGTTTTATATTTTCAATTGAAAGTGATTCATTTTTTTAATTTAATTTAAAAAAATGACAGAAACAAGCACAACTAGTGCTTCAAAGGGATTCATAGCAGGGGGAATAAGTGGCATGTCTATGGTTATAACATGTCACCCTCTAGACACTTTAAAAGTGCGAATGCAAACTGGAGAATCAAAATCAATCATTTCGTACTTTACTCACATGATAAAAAAGGAAGTTGGTTTTTTTTTTAATTTTTTAAAATATTTATATAATAACTATTTTTTTATTAGGGTCCCAGATCTCTATACAAAGGAATGAGTGCACCACTAGTCGGTATAACTCCTACATTTGCTCTATGTTTTTATGGGTATAATGTTGGAAAACTTTTTCAAATGAAAGATAAAGATACAATATTAACGTATTAATTATAATAATTTAAAAAAAATTTAATTATTGTTTATTACTGTTGATTTAAATTAATTAGCCTTCCTCAAATTTTCGCGGCAGGATCTTTATCGGGTGTATTTTCCACAATAATAATGGCTCCCGGTGAACGAATAAAATGCCTATTGCAAGTACAAAAATCCAATAATAAAAAAATTTACAATGGACCAATTGATTGTGCAAAAAAGATTTATAAAAATGGAGGTATGAAAAGTTTGTATAGAGGAACAGCGGCGACGCTTTTAAGAGGTATATAAAAATTTTGTTAAAATTATTGTTAAATGATTATTTTTATTTATAAATACTTTTTAATTTGAGATGTACCTGCGTCGGGAGTATACTTTTCTTCTTATGAATATTTGCAATATCTTTTAATACCACGAGGAAAAACGTATATAATAAAATTAAATAGGATTAAAAAACACTCTTTTCAAAAAAATAGTTTTATTCTTTCAAAAAAAAACAGTTTTAAAACTGAATAAATATATGATTAAAAAATTCACCCTTTTCAAATAAAAAATTAAAATTATACAAAACTTTTAATTTTTTTTAAAAGATGAAAATATTATTTTAAAAAATCTTTAAAATTGTTTAATTGTCATTGTTTTCTAGTCGTAAAGATTTGTCAGTGCCGAGTACTCTGTTAGCTGGAGGTTGCGCTGGAATGATCAATTGGGTAGTTTGTATGCCTCCAGATGTCGCAAAATCAATATATCAAGTTTTATTTTTTATTTTAAAAAAAATATATAAACCTAATTTAAATCAATTAGACTTCTCCAGAAGGAACATACCCAAATGGTGTTCGTGACGTGTTTAAAGTAATCATGAAGAAGGATGGTATTGCAGGTTTTTATAGAGGAGCAGCGGCTGTTTTTCTGAGAGCTTTTCCAGCAAATGCGGTATACTTTTTAAAATTTAAAAAACTTAATAATATTATTTATATTTATAAATTTAAAAAAACGTAGATAATATTTCTCATGTACGAAGTGACAATGAAAACACTCAATAAAATTTACTAGGTAAAATTTTCATTTAATTTTTTTTCATCCCATTGACTGTCGTTTGTTGTAAATTCATTTTTTTCTTCTTTTTTAATAGTCGTTTTTCTTCCTTTGCACGTAATTCATTTTCTTCCACCAACCTTTCGTACCTAGGGTCTCTAGAATCTATTTCGTATCCGAAATGATCCTTGGCTTGTTGTTTTAATGACAATTCCTTCTCCAATGCACGATTAATTTCCACTAGCTCTGTTTTTTTAATTTCTCGAAGTTTTTCTTCTTCTTTGTGCATATTTTTTAGAGCGAAGTCAATTTCCTTTTCTCTAAAAATTTTTTAAAATTTTTTTACAAAAAAATCAATACTTTTCCAACATTTCTTGTAATTTTTCCTCCTTTTTTAGTTGCACTATATTTTTAAATTTTTCAATGGAAGGCTCTTGTTGAGCCATCGTTTTAAGCTGTTTTAATTCATCTTTACGGGGCCAAAATACACCTTTATCAAGAGACATTTCATCTGCTCCAAAGTGAATAGCAGCCCGTCTAATGTTGTTAATTTGATAGTCTCGATCGTAATATGGTTCAGGTATATTGGTTAATCGCTTCACTACATGTTTGGGTAATTTTTGCGCCAATAATTGAGACATTTTGTATTGATTTGGTTTATTGGGGTAGTTTTTGTAGCTATTTTCTTTTGCTCCTTTCAAATCTTTGTTTATTATCATGGCTTGTTGTATTTCATAATCGGGACAATAATTATGAAAAGTTTTAAAAAAACTCAACCTTTTTCTTGACAAAAAAGTAGCGTGCAAATTTTTCGAAAAAATCATTTTTAAATAAACATAACTTTATTTTTAATTTTTACAATATGATTTACAGTCCAAAATACTTGTTATAATTTCAAGTTTGGAAACGAAACTTTTACAAGAAAATTGATCCAAGTCAACCTCTTGAATTTTATTTTGAATCTGTTCCAAGGTAATGTTTAGAGGTTGTATTTTTTCTTTACTGAAATTTTTTAATTTTAAATGCACGTTTTCGTCCATAATTTTATGATAAAGGCGAATTCCCTTTGATTTGCTCATTTTAATTAAAATGACACTAAAAAATATACAAAAAAGCTTATAAAAAATACCTTTGATGGGATAAATGGGGGTTAATTAAAAGTTGATAAGATTCCTTGTACAGGGTACTATTACTGCTGAAAATGTTTGCATTTTGGAACCAATCTATACTCGACCATTTTTTTTCAGTAGCCAGACTTGAAACTGTATTCATCAAATGTTTTATAATCTAAAAAAACATTAAAATTTGTTTTAATTTAAATTTAATAAAAAGTTTAATTAACCAGAGAATGTAATATCCATAAAATTTGGTCCATTTGCGGTTCAACTGCAATTTTGGCGAGATCTGGACAGTAAAATGTTATACGACAATCATCAACCTTTACTTTTACATGAGATCTAACGAAAAATTAGATAATACAAAAAACTTTTTTTAATTTTTTAAAAATTACAAATATTGGCTTCCGTGGCATATAAAATTGATTCTAAAAAAACAATAACATGAACCATACAATGGTAATTGACTGAATGAAACAAAGGGATCAGAATAAAAATTTTCAAATTTTCTCATGGCGCACAAGAACCTACGTTTCATTAAAATTTATATAAAATTTTAAACGTTTTTTAAAATGATACATGTTTTTAATGATGGAATAATTGGTCATTGATACAACCTTTTTCATGATAAGTTGTCTAGAAAAGTGAAATTTTTTAAAAAATTTTTAAAATTATAAAATTTTATATACGCCTCTTTCAAATATTTCTTTTCGTAGACTGCTCCCTTTGAAGCTAAAAGCTGCTTTTTGCTATTTTCATTATATAAACATCTCGTTGAAACCAATTGCGAGTAATTTGGATTTTCAGTGTTTTTATACGCATGCCACCAATCTAAAATTGATTTTTTGAGCTTACAACATATAATTTTTTCATTTGTATTATTTTCCACATTAACGTCTTTAGGAAACAGCTTATCGTGCACATTTTCAAATCGATTCCAATCAGTTTTGTGTTGTAGTAAAATGTACATTTTAGCATTTCCGATTAGTTGAATTGACACTACATTACCTGAAACTATCGTGTTGAGTTGATTGGAAAATGTTACACATTCGGCACTCATGACGGAAAAAAGTTCTTTACAAAATAAGACATTCTGAGCCTTTTCTAAAAGCTGATGGCATGATAAATCAATACTGTTGTGATTGAGGTCTATAGGTTCAATGGAAAAGTTTGAAATTTTGTCACAATTTTCACTCTCTTGGCGAATGAAAATTTTAATTTCAGCCTCTCCAGTGAGATGTAATGGTAAGTCAACATGTACATTTTGACTCATTTGTCGGTTATTGAATTTTTTCTCGATGGAAAAGACACCGCTCTCCCAATATTGAGATCCACAAGCTTTGTATCCAACGTCTCCAAAAAGTTTCCCGTTTTCACTGAAAATTCTCCACTCGTGAGCCAAATTAAAAAGGTCCATTTTGAAATTTTGATGCTTCCCTCGTGTCCCACAAGAGTGAACATGAGCCTTCCTCAATTTGTCAGTATATTGCACTAAAACCTGAGACAGCCAACCCCAGACTTGTTTTTGTGACGCCAATTCCATAAATTTATTACTCTCTTCCAAAATATTCAACGAAGAGTTTATAGACTCATTGGAGTCATTTTCTCCGTCATTATAAAGATGTTCGCTGTGGTTCAAAGCCAAACACGAGCCAGCTTTGACAAGATTTAAAACATCCAATAACGAAGATACTTGGCATAAAGACAATCTAAAAAATAAATAAAATGCCATGTTTAATATTTAAAAAAACTTTAGATTTTTCAAAACGTTGCTCCATCTATTTTTCATCTTTTCAGAGTTATTTTTGTAGTTGTCGCCATTTTTGTCATGAACAAAAGACAAAACTTTTGAAAAATTGTTTGTATAACTGTCAGAGGTATCAATTATTTCGTTGCCATCATTGTCTATTTGTTGAATGTCCAATTGATGCATACCTACAATATTGACCGACATTTTGTCCATATATGAATATTATTTCAATAAAGTTTAAATTGAATTCCGTTGTCGGGACTTTATTTGCTTTTAGCGTGTTAATCTTTAAATAATTAAATTTGACATGAAACACTTTTCAACCTGCAAAGATCGGCTCTTTTTCTCCGATTATATCGACTTTTTCCAAGAAGGGGAGTTTTTCAAAAACGTTTGGAATTCACACTCTAAAAATATCGCAGATGGAGTAAAATTGAAAGAAGAGTGCATGAATAGCGATGTTTTAAAAAATACAATTTATAAATTGTCACGTGGAAATGAAAAAAAGTTGAAGGATTTGTATACAGAGGCGGATGAAATTTTCCAAGAGATTAACCATGACCAATCTTACAAAACTCTGGCTTTTCTATCTGCTCCGTCGAAAAACTTTTTAGCAAACATGTATCGTCACGTGTATGTGAATCGTGCAGGTATAGAAATGATTAAAAAACTGGGCCAAGAAAAAACACCACTAGTGTTTCTCCCTACACACAAAAGTTACATGGATTTTATTATTCTCACATTAGTGATGTTTCAATGCGGTATACCTCCTCCCACGATTGCAGCGACCTTGGACTTTCAAAACATGTTTTATTTTGGTAAATTGATAAAAAAGTGTGGTGGGTTTTACATTAGAAGAAATTCGTCGGAGAATGTTTTGTATACCACAATTTTACACATTTATATTCAAAAACTACTCACGAGTTTTAAGACGCACCCGTTGCAGTTTTTCATTGAAGGAACAAGATCTAGAAGTGGTAAATGTTACTCTCCTAAAAAGGGTCTTTTGTGGTCCATTTTACAGACTTATTTGAGAGCTGATGTGTATGATGTCAAGTTTATACCAATTTCTGTCAGTTTTGATAAAACTCTTGAAGAAAACATTCACATTAGAGAGCTTATCGGCATTCCCAAACCTAAAGAAACTACTTCTCATTTTATGAAAGCTCTGTCTGTTTTATCGGGTGATTACGGCAACATTTATATTAATTTTGGACAAGCTTTGTCGGTGAGAAAGATGGCCAATTGCAGAATAGATCGAATGACTACGGTTCGAAATAGTTGGAACAGAAACCATTCTTATTTTCCTGGAAATGATAATGAACACGTTTTTTTGGATTATTGTGCGAGTCAAATATGTTATTCTCAACAAAATTGTCAAGTTATTCCCTTCACTTCCATAATATCTCTCGTTTTTCTCTCCGATGTAAATTCGAATGGTAAAATTTCCTACATTTCCACGATAAAAAAGATTATGTTGTTGATAAAAGTAATTGAACAATCTGGAGGGACTACTTTCGGAGGCGCTTTTACTACTTTATACGATAAAATGATTAAGCAATCGATAGAGTACATTGGAAATGTGATTGACTTTGATGACAACATGGACCATTTGTCTCTCTGCACTAATAATGTTTCGTCTGTAAACATTAAAAGTATGGCTAAAGTGTGTCCCTTTTTGAAGGAATTTACGCTCTTTATGTATCAAAAGACTGTTGGTATTTTGAGATTAGCTTTTTATCGAAACCAGTCAATTTATTTCCTAGCGTATAAATCGATAGTTTTGTGCATTTTAAACAGGACAGAAAAGGACTTTTCTTTTAATCAATTAAGTGAATCGTTTGAATATGCCAAGAAACTCATGTGTTATGAATTTATAATTCCCGATGATTTGAATACATGTCTTCAAGTATTGAGAGATCATGGATGTATTGTTTCTGCCAATTTGTTAAAAAACAAATTATCTAATGGCTATTGTTTTAAAACGATAGATTCAGACAAAAAGTAATCTTAAAAAAATTTATTTATTAAATTTAAATTTAAATCTCTTTAGACCAACTTGTAATCTATATTATCTTAACCCAAAAGAAACGATGGAGTTTAACGACAATGACAAAATTTTGATAGATTCTTGCGACACGTGGAAAACAAATTTAACGTGTTCTATAACAAGTACAATAATGAACATTACCCAACCCTTTTTCCAGAGTTATTTCATTTACTTTAACGTTTTATCCTCTTTTTCTCAACAGATTTTTACGCAATCGGAGTTTATCCAAAAATCACAAACCTCTATTAAACAACACCTCTCCGATTGCACCGAAAACTACAGCAGCGTCTATGAAGCATTATCTCTCAAAACAATGGACAACTTTATCAAATCGTGTTTGAAATTTTCAGTGATTAAAAAAGTAAATGTGGACAAATGTTGCAAATACAAGCTATCCAACGAGACGACCATTGAATCGCACTTGGAAAAAATAAAACATGTTATACAAGTACCTGCCGCACTTGTGAAATTTTTATCATAAATACAATTAACAGTTTTTAATTAATTACAAAAGGCTAGGACCCCAAATCTTAACAACTTTATCATCAGAAACAGATGCAGCCATATTGTGTATTACAGGATTCCAATCTACACAATTGACGGCCTTTGTATGTCCCTGTAATACGGCCAATGGTACTTCTTTGTCAAATCGCCATATGTAGACTTTGTTGTCTAAAAAAATTACAATTTTATAAAATGTTCAACATTTTTACCTTCACTGCCGCTAATTATAAAATTGTTATCATATCCTCCAAAAGTAGAATTTATACTGAAGAAGGATTGAGTCATTCCCCTATATTTTCTAATCAAAGTGTAAGTATTTGCATCCCATAAATGAACTCCTTGTTGTTTTACATTCACTAGTATATATTTATCGTTTCTACTTACGCAAAAAGAGATGATGTCAAAATCTTCTCGAAACCTACAATTTATTAATTTTCCTTCTTTAAAAATGTAAATTACATGAACCTATCTCTTTTAGTTTCAAAATTATAGCACTTTATTCTCTTGTGAGTATCTGATGCAATGACACTTTGACCATCACTTAGTACGGACAAGCATTGAACTCGCACCCCTTCCCAGGTACCAATCACTGTGCCGTCATGTGCCTAATATTTTATTAGTTTAATTTATAAATTAACATACGCATTTGTAAAACTGCCCTCTTGTACCTCCGATAACAAATTCTTCGCTATTGGGATAAAATGCCGAACAAGTAAGACTATCATCCGTATTACGGAAAACTCTGCACTTTAGCATTGCAATTTCAACGTCATAAATCCACGCTTCGGAGGATTCTTCGGATCCACATACAATAACTCTTTTGCTGTTATTACTAAAAGTAATGGCGCAAACTCCACCTTTGTGATCTCGGAAAATGGCATATTGTTCAACTCCATCAACCTCCTAAAAATCATTTTAAAAAGAAATAAAAAAATTAATAAGCGAATTAGTATGTTGAAGTGCTTCTAAAGTGCTCAAGAAAAATAATTTTTAATTATGATACCTAAATGTTCTAAAATGGTCTACTGACTTATTTTAAAAAACCTGTTGCTAAAAAAAACTATCCCGTGGGCGAAAAAAAGAAGATTTGAAAACCTCATGAGACTTATGAAAGATACATATTAAATATAATTTTATCAAATTTCTGTATTTAGCATATCTTGTATTTATTTGAATACGTAGATATTTTTAAATAAAGTGAAAATTTTATTTATTGTTAAACTACTACGAAATTCAAGAAAATCTGGGCAACTCATGCGCCCTAACCTCTAGTCACATGAAATCTTTTAACAACTTTATTATGAATTTTAAATGTTCATTCCCCTAACATTTTTATTCCGAAAATAAGTCGGATAAATTGTTACCACTTCACAAGTCGATTGAAAAAATTAAAAAATTACTTGATCAATAATCCACAATGCTAAAACTCCATCTTTTGATCCTGTCGCCAAATATAATCCATTTGGAGAAAACTTACACACCCAAATCTCATCTTCGTGTTTAACAATGTTATGGTGTATAGTAGCAGGAAAATTGTCTGCAGAACATTTATGGTCATCAAGATAGGAATAGCTGGATTGAATAGATTTATTATGGTAACTGCAAGTAGATTGTTGGTAAAGACAACTCTCGTCTAATAATGTTTTTAAACGGTTATGGGAAATCATAATGGAGGACGGTAGATGACTATTTATATCTGTAACCAATTTGGTCCTGGCTTCAGATATACTTTTCTCCTTTTGTCCTGGTTTTGATAAATTATAAGGCTTCATCAACAAGAGCTTGGTCATGCACATTAATTGCTCCGGTCCGTTACCGGTAAGAGGAGAGATTTCGTTCCTGAGACATTCAAAAGCGAGAATCATTTCCTTTGATCGTATCAACTCTGTGTACTTTTGTTGGTAAATATTGTATTTCAATTTTTTCATTATGATGTCATCCTTAATAGAGCTCTTAAACCCTTCAATTTGGCCAATGGCCTTGTGCCATTTTCCTTCAAGTATAACTTTTCGCAACTGAGAGGCATCATGCTCTTCCAACTTTCGTCCAGATTCCCTTTCCATTGTGTAAAAGGAAGTTTGCATGCCCAAGTTTATCAGATATTGAGCTATCAATTTGAGAATCTGCTCGTCGTCTTCTTTCAATTGTAGAGAAGTAGGTGGAAAAGAAATTAAAACACTAGATGCGTCCTCTTTGTGTTGGAAAATACCTGGAAAGTTACCCACACTTTCATAGAGACTGGAAAGGTGAGTCAACAACTCTTGATTATTTTTTGAAGAACTCGCTATCACTTTACTAAGAATAGTCTTATCATACTCTTTGTCTTTTCCGTTCTTGGTAAGTTGGTTGTTTTGTCCACAGTATTCACATATGAAGGCATGCTCCACGTCAGATACGTTTGAATTTCCGTTTGTTTTATCGGCATCATTATCCTCCACGTCCACTTGGTCTTGAACGCTTGTCATTAAACGTTGACAATCTTTATTATCCAAATTCAAAATGTGTCTTTTTTTCAATGGGGGATTGAAAATGTCAATTTCTTTTTGAGTTCCCAAAGAATCCGCTTTAGTTCGTTTTACTGATGTTTTTTTCGTTCTGCTGCTAGTAGGAGTATTCTCTTCCGAACACGATTCAGAAAGAAAAGACGTGGATCTACCAGAAGATCGTAGAGTTCGTCTCCTACTAGAACCAGGTACGTTTTTATCAGAGTTGTCTACAATATTCGAACTGGATTCTTGATTCTGGGGTGATTGTAGTTTACTAGCTTGTGTGGTTTCTTGTTTAGGTATATTTGGATTGTTCTCTTCCACTTTGAATTGGTTTTAAAGTTTTGCAACACTTGTAAGTAACAAATAAAAATAAATTCAATTTATGTTGAAATAAATCCAATTATTCAGTAACGATACAAACAAGTACTTTTTGAACAATAGCTATACAACAGCTTAGTAGTTTCATAATGAAACTTTCATGCCTAACGGAGAAAATTTAATCGTATTCAAAACCACTGCAGTGAGCCAATTTTATATTAAAATCAAAAAGTAGACAAAAAAGTGGGTTTTAAAAATATTTAAAATAGACTTTATTTTTGTTTCCAAAGTATTTATAAATGAACAAATCCGTGAATCGACAACCGTGTTTTTTGAGTAATATTGAAAAATATTACGTTTTCAATGGAATAAAGCATGATGTTAGAGAATGTGGTCGTTCTAATTGTGATATTAGAGAGCCTGTGATTGTTGTGAACTCCGAATCTTGCTTTGATTCGTCTGTGGATATTTCTGTAGGGAACAACGTATTAAAAACTACCATTAATCTCAAAATGAGACATTTGCAGGATAACGAAAAGAGTTTACCTTGTGTTGATATTAATCTCAATTGCTCACCTCTGTTATCGATGCCTGACAATTTAGATGTAGATATTATTTCAAAAAATATAAAGCTTTTTTACAATTGTGAAGCTTTTGTGTCGCAGTTTATCGTTTCAAAAGGACTTTTGGTATGGGATTTAATCGTTGATGTGTTGATAATGTCCATTGATGGAAATTTGATCGATTGGGTTTTTATGGCCGTTTATAATGCACTGAAGAACGTTTCAATACCTAATATTACCTGTGAAGAAGAATTTGTAGAAAACGACGATATTGTAAAAATGGATGACAATAATGAGTACATACAGTTACAGAATGACGCCAATTGCTTGTATGAAAAACATGTTGTTCACGAGTTTAGTGTCACTGATAATTACAACGATACACAATCTTTAGACATGCAAAATGCGTTCATTTCTCTTACGGCATACATTATTGGTGGAGAGATTGTACTGGATGCTACTACCACAGAAGAAGCTTGCTGTACTTATAAATTTATAGGGATATTTTCTACAAAAAGTCAAAAATTTGTAAAAATCGTTTCATTTGGTCAAGCTTCACTTTCGATTGAATTGGTGAAAAAATGTTTTTATGTATTGAAACAAAATGTGTACAAGTTTAATAAATGCCTTTAAAATAAATTTACAGCAATAGTTTGTCCATTTCTGTTCGTAAAGTCTCGATAGCTGGTTTCAATTGCGAATTTTCATTTGTAGTAACGGAACATGCAATTACTGATCTGGAAACTCCACAACTTCTGCCTAGTGCCACTTTAGATCGTACAAATACGTATGGGACATTCTAAAAAAATATTTTTAATTTACAATCAATTTTTTAAAATACCTTGTCCTCACATAGCAAAGGTAGATGAAGCAATATTTCTAATGGATCTGCGTCTGCCGCCATTACGATAAATTCAGAAATTCCTCGATTTAATGTTTTTGTAACTAAAAATGATGTAATTTTTTGGAAAAATAAATTTACCTTCATTCGCTCCTTTTCTCAACTGTTTGTAATTGTTTGATTTGTGCACTAAATCGAAAATTGTTTTTGTCAAACTTTCGTTGGCCAATGGAAATGCTTTTGGATTAATTTCAGTCTAATTATAAAGTTTTAAAATGTCAAATTTATAAATTTATAAATTTTAAAATTACCATTCTGTAATAAAATCAATTATCACTCAGTAAAAAATTTAATAAAGTGTTGTTCAAATTGATATTTTGTTTCCATAGTTATCGTAAATATTAATACGAAAATTGAAAATGTACAGAAAGTAAGATTTAATCATTTCTATTTAAATTTAAAATTTTTTATCGTAATTAGGAGCCACATTGAAAAGGCAAGAAAAGAAGCTGAAAATAAAGGAACTTTTCCAGTTTCTAGCGGTAAACATCATAATGCGAGTGAAAAAGTTGGTGATTTGAAAAAAAATGCTTCTGAAAAACGGGAAAAGGAAGATTACTCATTTTATACTACATCATTAACAGAACAATTAAGCAATCCGAAATATTTTAAGGTAAATAAAATGTATCAAATGGCGAAAATATATTGAAAAAAATTATATTCGTTTTTTGATATAGTGTTATTTTCAGAACAAGAGACGGATACCTCTTATTGGAGCTTTAGATATTTTTGGTAATTGATGTAAATGACAAATTTTTTTAAAACAATAAATGCAAAAAATTTCAGTATTTTATGTTTTAAATTTGTGTTATTTACATCAATTATCTATTTTGGTACTTTTCTGTTAATTAAAAATGAATTAGTTATAATGTTTATAATATATTTATTTTATTCATAGGAAAGTACCAATTTTTTAATGAAAATAATAATTTAAATTTTTTACTAATTTTTTGGTAATTTATTTAGACCGATCCCATCATTTATACCGATCCATATGACGTTGATTACGCCCCAGAACTACCTAAATGGTACGCCAATAGTATGGTCATGAACAAACAAAGCGTAATATAATATACAAAAAATTCAACTTTTGTTTTTTATAAATGTTTTTAAAAGAAAATGGAATTACGATTAACACAATCTGAACTTTCTGGGTGTAACGTCGCTTCCAAAATAATGAGTAAAATGGGCTGGGTTCCGGGAACCAGACTTGGTAAAAATGTCTTGTATGGAAGAGACGACACAAACAACATTGTATTTGATTTCAAAAATAATAGAGGCGGTTTGGGAAAACCAGAAAAACGAGATCAAAAAAAAATTGAATATAATGAAGATGGAGAAATTGTAGTATATAGAGGCTCAACCAACCCTGTAGCCATTCTCAACAATTATTGCCAATGTCAAAAAGTAATGGGTCCTAAATATACAAAAGCAGAGGATGAAAATACCAAAAAAGGAATGTTTGTATATTCCGTAGTTGTTTTTGGACAACAGTTCAAACCTGATAAAGGCAGGTTGACCATCAAAGAAGCCAAAAACGATGCTGCGAGAGAGGCTCTGAAAAGTGTAAAAATTACCAATTGATGTTTATTAATTTATAATTAAGTTAAAAATAAATTTTAAATATATTTAAAATCATGAGGCAAGATTGGTTATTCAGAGTAACTCAAATACATTTATCCTGGAATGTGTATTTCCACATCTGATTTTAGCCAGAGTTTTGAACTTGCTTCCACTGGGAGCTTCATTCAAGTAATTGTCAGTTTTACTAATGTCCTTGACGCGGACCTTGTCAAGTTGGTCCTTTAGCTCCTTCATTTTCGTAACCATTCCTTCATTTCTCTTTGCCATCTCTTCTATATTCTGCGCTTCTTGATCGGCTGTTATTCCATTCATTTTAAGTTCCATTTGATCATCCTCTTCTTTAGCACCGTTTTCTTCAGTAGAAGTCTTTGATTCAGATTCTGCTTGTTCCTTCTCCTTTTCAGCCAATTCTCTAGCCACAGTTTCCTTTTCAATCCTCTCCCTCTCTTGCAATTCCAGCATTTTCTTATGGTTAGTTTCATTCTCTTGCTTCAATTTTAGCAGTTCATCCCTGAGTCTCATTCTGTCTTGTTCCATTTCAAGTTTTAATTTTTCTTCAGACTCTTTCAACTTTTCCACCGACTCTTCCTTCAATTTCATCTCTTGAAGCATTTCTGCGTTTTTCTTATCTTGGTCATCCTTTTCCTTCAAGGCCTTGTCGAACTCACCTTGGATTCTCAAATATTCGTCCTTTTCTTCTCTCTGTCGTGCCAATTGCTCTTCCAACAGTCTTCTTTTATTATCCATTTCTTCATTCTCCTTGTTCTTCAGAGCCAGTAATCGATCCTGTTCTTCAATGATTTTTTTCAATTCGTCCGCCTTCTTTTCCATTTCTACTCGTCGCTCCTTCTCCTCGATCATGAGCTTTCGTTTCAGTTTTTTCTCTTGTAGTCTTTGAGCAGCTTCCTTTAGACCAGCTTCCGTCTCAGATGTGTCTTTTCTCCTGTGTGAATAATTTTCGTGATTTCTTTGAATAACATACACCAGAGACCTGGCTAGATTGGATGATTTTAGAGACACGCGGAACTTGTCTCTCTCTGAACCACCTGATAAAGTATCTAATGTCACGTAGTTGTCTGATCTGGACACTTTTGATACTTCATTCCAAGGAAATCCAACTTTAGGACAGATTCTAAAAAATAATCAAGAAAATACTTATATTTCTGTAAAAACTTGTCAGTCTGTTCGTAAATGTTGATTCCTAATGCATCGATTCCGATAAATAACCACGATTTTTTGTTATTTTGAATGTTGAAGTAGTTGACACCATACATTTCCACATCTTCTGCAACACGACAATACTGCATCAGAGCTTCTTCTCTAATTTAAAAAAATTTATTTAAATTTTAAATTTAAAAATTTAATTGCTCACTTTAAAAGACCACACGCTTCTTTGTGCATTCTGGATATCGTGTTTGTCCACTCTTCATCGCTCAATTTTACTTGTTCCAAGCACCTGGAAGGAATCAATTCGCTCACGGCTATTTTGTAGTCCTTTTCTTCGTAATCTCCTCGTCTAAAACATTTATTTTAAAAGTTTCACGTCAATTTTTACTCGGCTTGTAGCGCATATCCCGCCAACATGATGGCCAAATGTGTCGAAACGTGGATTAAATTGTTAATAATACTCTGGTGTATTTGAAGACACAAATGTTCCAAAGCTTCTACTGTATAAATTTCATTCAACGTGTCCTCGGGGAAAGTTTGGAATAAAAAGTATAAATTGATATTGGACGAGTCTTTAAACTTGTGGCTCAATACCTTATTTCTCAATTTCATCCATACCACGTGCTCATGATTATCGTCGTATTGAAAGCTGAAAAAGTGCTGCTCCTTGATGCCTACAACACGACATACCTGAGATAATAAGGCATTTCCTGTAGTCTTTGAATTTATAGACATGGTTATCTGTTTATTGATCGTTCGAACGGTAACATTCTTGGTCTAAACGTGATTAAAGGATATTTTTACATGACTATTTTGTACATATTCCTCAAAATGCCTAATGCCGATCGTGAAATTATTTACGATATGTTTAAAATGTTGTAAATCAAAATGCATCTTATATTTAAAATTTTACAAATTTGAATTAATTAATAAATCAAACTAGTTTTTCAAAAATTTAAAAAAATTATAATAAAACTGGTACAAAAAATAACAATGAAAAATTTTCTTAAAAAATACCTTTTTCACCATCTTTCCTTTTTAAATGCAAAATTGTGTATCTATATTTTGTCTCTGCGAATTTTAAGTGATTTTAAAACGGATTGAGTACAAAAAATATTGTCGAGATAATATAATATCAGTTGATTCAATTCCACTCAATACAATGTAAATAATAGGATTAGAAATAAAGAAACTCTAACAATAATTTATCGCGCTACATCTGGAGATTATCTTCATAGATACAAAAACATTTGATATGAAATTTTATGATACAATTACAATGCAATGGATCAATTGAAATGGAATGCTGCATTGTAATTGGAATGTAAATTCTTTTTTTGTCTTTCAAAAGACATTATTATTAATTTATTCTCGTTTCTAGTTTAATTTCATCAGTTTACAAATCATTGAAATAAATCTATTTTGACACTCAAATATCTGATCTAGCTTTCATTATATGAGCCGATAAGTCTTCTAGCGTGGCAATTTCGAAAAATTCGTGCTGCATCATTTCCTTGCAGTCTGCACGCTTATCTGGATCCACTTCGAGACAAATGTCGAGTAAATCGGTTAATTCAGGTGAAGTTTCTTGAGGGTTTTTTAGTTTTGGTTTTCCATTGGCTGCGATAAGATATAGGGCTCTCAGGGGCGTTTCATTGAGGTAGGGTGGTTGGCTTTCAATCATTTCTATAATCATAATTCCTAAACTCCAAATGTCTATTTTTAATCCATAGTCTTTTCTATAGGATTATTTATCAATTATTTATAATTTTATGTATTAAATACCGGGTGACTACTTCGGGAGCCATCCAATAAGGGGCTATAGAAAAAATTTAAATAATTTTAAGTTTTAAAAAAAAAAGTGTTTACTTCCAACCTAAAATATCAATGTTCAATAATAAGGACTTAAATATTTAATTTTTAAATAAATTAATAATACCATTGTATTTCTTTTGTCGCTTTCTAGTTGCATTTTTGCGCAAAAACCAAAATCAGTCAATTTTACTTCTTGGTTGTGTCCCAGTAACACATTATCGCTCTTTATATCCCTAATTTAAAAATTAAATAAAACAAATCCAATCAATTTTCGTCACTTCAAATATTTATAATCAAATTACTGTGAAAAAGGGCATCATTATCTTTTTTTTCAAAATTAATTTTAGGATACAATATATAGTAACTAAGTTTATTTGAAAAATTATTATCATATAATAAAGTTATTTTTAAAATTTAAAAAATTTTTTAATGTTTTTTTGTTGTTTTAATATTATTGTTAACCCGTATTACTGAACCCGTAACCCGTAAATTGCAAAAAACCCGAACGCAGAATATATTTAAAAATATTTTAACTAAAAGAAAACTATCAGCGCTGCAGCGTGATGATAGTATTTTCATTTTAAATTAATTTTTACCATCTCCAAATTTTATTTATTGATTACGAAAATTATAATCGCAAAATACAATACTAAAGGTGAGTAGACGTTTCTGTTGAAAATTATTTACCTCTTTCGACCCTTCAATTCACATAAATAATATTAAAATAGAATATAGAACCTCAGCAAAAGATTTAGGTATTATAATTCAAAAAAATTTTAATTTTAATTCACATATAAATAAAATAAAATATAATG
>JAUZND010020229.1:0-18144 GCA_034780555.1 Coelogynopora nodosa | reverse complement strand
TAACTATGACGACGGAATGCATAATAAAAGAAAACATGATTGGTATTACTATGACGACCGAATGCATAAAAGTTAACATGATTGGTATAACTATGACGACGGAATGCATAATAAAAGAAAACATGATTGGTATTACTATGACGACCGAATGCATAAAAGTTAACGTTAACATGATTGGTATTAATATGACGACGGAATGTATAATAAAAAAACATGATTGGTATTACTATGACGACCGAATGCATAATAATAATATACTCATTTATTCAACGTTAACAATTGTATCACAACAAGAAGTCGTATGTACAAAACCATAAAATATAAGGCTGCACATGTAAAGTCACAATTATAATATACATCATGTGTCGGGCGACAAACTTTAACATCCTCAACATAATAATAAACCTACAATATTATAACATCACATCATTTTATTTACGAATGGAGAAGAACGTATAATAATTTCAATCAATCGGAAACGTCACCCAAATAATAGAATCTGGGTAGCAATTTGTTCGTTGCATTTCTAAAAAGCGGCCCCCATTTCTTTGAAATACTTCCACTTTTTGCATTCTAAACCGTATAACATAACGTAACAGCTTTCCGTGGTCAAAGGATTACCAGACTTTTAACCAACCTAAAGATATTAATACAGCAACCATAGCATTCGATAGCAGAGCTAAGTCCATAATAGCAATGTATAAACCTGATCTATATATATCCGCTCCCCACAGCGACTCTGTTAACCGGGTAAACGAAGCTCTCTCTGGATTCAACCTCCGAATAAAATAAACACGATACAACTACTCTACTAATGTTCGCTCCTTTTCAAAAAATGCAGAGATAGAAGAAAAAAACTCGAGAGTATACATGTTGCAGAAAAGTATGAACAAAATGCAGAGTAACGATGGAAGACTGTGCGCGTGTTCTGCTGAACGACTGTAATATCAATATGACAGATGCACATATTTCTCAGGTCAGTGCTTTAGTCATACTAAAGCATCAGGATCCGCATAGCAAGCTCGCACCGCCATATACACATGTAGGGGGAAGGGGGGGGCAACTCGTAAATAAAAACCTCCGATAAGCACAGATGAGAGAGAGAGAGAAAGTAAGTCAGCAATTTGTGGGAATGAAAATTGGCAAGGAAACCGAAACCGCCGTCCTTTAGACATCTTGACTGACACATCTTGCGAGTGTATTTTCTCTGCCAGCGCAATCTAGATCAGTTGTGTAAGGGGGAGAGTAAAAGGATGGACGGAGAAGCCTGTATCTTTCCTCAATGGAGTGTTAGTTATAATTGGTGACCAAATAATAAGTTATATTTTACAAATTAATGGGAGGGTCGCGTGCGGTACGAGAGGAAGATAAAATACGATGATGATAAAGATGAAGCAATAACAGACTATAAACACGAACGAGATTAAATCGAACAGAAATTGTTGGTATTAGACCGACTTTACATGCTGATAAAATGACGTACGGCGATAGTATGCATACACACATATGGATAGTCGAAATAATAAAAACTAGATGAAGATAATATTATGTTATATATTAATCTTGTATACTTGAAAAAAGCACAGATTATTTACAGACGGTCGGTTTTGTAAAGTCGTTATACACAATGATAAACAGTCAAAAGAAATGAATTTTAAAGTCTTATAACGTGATCACACACAATATACCTTTCATTCAATTCACAACTGCAATAATGAGAAAGGATTTCAGTCTTACGTAAAATATGGAACTATTGATGCCATTAATGCAGTGAATTTGTAATGGCGATGTGGAGACACAGAACATAATCTTGCCATGAACTCAATTAAGGTGTATTAATAATTACACCAGGCAAGTTTAAGAAAGGTTTCCAGCGGAATAAATCCACTCAATCGGCTAAAACTGCATTAATCTTATCCATCCGTCTCCGCTCTAGCATTCTTGTTAATGATATTTTTAAATCAACAAAAATTGGAATATTGTGCTCCAATGTATTTTCCTGAAGTTTTGAGCCTTTGAAAAATTTACGTAGAATCAAAAATAGACAATCTTGTTAATTGCTGTAAGCCAGTTCGACTGTAGTAAGGCAAATTAATAGCATGACGTGCATTCTAATCGAAAGCGGATTATTGTAATGCTTTTTGCTCGAAATGTGAATTTTATGGACCATAAAAAGTCGCTCCTAAAAACTAAATGCTTTCATGTTACATTTACTCCTACCCTCTCTTTTAGAAAACGATATTATTTAGAATTGGAGGTAACTATTCCCATGTACAAACAGAATACAATAGGTGCTACTTTTTTTAAAAATTGTATGGACTATATTACGGTCAATAAACATAATCAGTTCCATGTCACGCTTATACAATGTCAAACTCTCTAATTTATGTTGTATTAAATGAATGCTCAACCTCTATTTGAACAGGCACCTTTATATGTTTCTTAAAATTACAATGGATTCGAATTCATTTTACTGTATAGTATTGTACATATGTATCTGTGTCTATTTCATGACTACAGGACGATGGAAATGGAAACACAAAAGGGGCCTGGCGTAATCCGCCCTCCCGAATGGACTAGAACAAAGCATAACACCACAATGGAAGGATTCAGTAGCCACTAAACAGCATATTACCATAAATAGTATCGGATTCATATTAAAGTTGTTTTGCCTGGAAGATTTTACAAGAAAATCTATAGATAGATTTAATAGGCTTAAAATACGAGGTGATATAATTAGCGACAGAACAATAACAATTTCATATAACAAATTAATAACGATACAAGCATGATACGAAAATATGAAATACAAGCGTGGCAGATGAAGTTAAAACATTATTCAATTTGAACACCCGTCAAACATAACTTAATATACAGTTTATATAAAATTATAATTTGAAACATGGATGATGTAAACGGTACGTAACTGGAGTGAAACTGATCATTTTAATTGGTTATTAGCACAGGGTTCCCAAGCCTTCGACCTAAACAAATATACATATGTTTTCCATAGGAAAAATAATAATTCCTGTTGCCAATTAAGTTAGTGAATTTTTAATTGAAAATAATTGTCGGTCCAATGGAACAGTTGAGGTATTTTAGTTTTATCTGCGCTACGGAAACATTGAAAGTCATACTACATAATATAATTCCAATAAATAGGTGTCTGTATAATATTGCAATGAGTAGGACAATACCAACTTCGTGCCTAATTAAATAGGTATTGAATATTATAGTAGAAGTCGCACCTCCAACTGTTCATATAAATACTAACGATCGTTAACAATTAAATATTCATTTATAAAAACACGGAGGATAAGCATATACATATAAACCACGGAGATATAAATGGTATAGATGTATTATTAGCTATAATAATAATGATCGGTTATTGGATACGATAGTTTGATGACGTCATAACAGAGTGATATGTAAATTATTATAATAATTATATATATATATATTATATATAATAATAATAAAATATTATATGTAAAACTATTTAGCCTGAAAGGGAAAGGGAGAAGAATTTTCAGATAATTTAAAAATCAATTTACTACTTTATGGCGTAGATTTTCAAGTTGCCTCCAAATAAGTCACTCGTTTTCTAATCATACGCTTCGTTAGCTGTTTATTTAGCGATAAAGATTGGCTAATTATAGACAATGAGGAGATAGTTTTAAAAATAAAAAGAAAAAACTCCAGTTTTTAGCCTTTATTGATCACTAATGGCTCATAATAGTTGTCAGAAAGCGACACACAAATTGTTTAGCAGAAATTTCAACCTATAAGTTCTAATACTTTTTTAAAAGAAAAATTTCAAAACTGTATAACAAAGGCTAAATTATTGGCTCATTTTGCAGCCATATCTAAATTCTACAGTAGATTCTACGAAAATCTATTAAATCGAAAAAGCATTAAGAACTTTGTGCTTCAAGAGTTGAACTTGATTACATTTATCGATTGACTATTGTTTGATTTATTATTTTTATTGATTGATTGACTTGGTGCTTCTAGAGTTGAATTTGAATACATTTATCGATTGATTATTGTTTGATTTATTATTGATTATTTATATTGATTGACAGGACTTTAGTATTCTTTTCTTGACATATTCTCTCATTTTCTCCCGTAAAAGTTCCACACCTGACTTTTTAGTGAAAAATTAAGACACAAAAGTAGGAGAGTGAATGGCAACAACTGCGCTAAGCACCCTCGTCAACACACCGCACCACACCACAGATACTTGATTGAAGAAGAGAACGCCGTGCGTGCGTGGGCAGCAGCGGTACTCACCCTCGGAGTTGTAGGCGTTCCTATTGCAGGCGAGGTAGCGACGGGAGAAGTGGTGCAGCACCCGCTCCCTCTCCTGTGTCTCCCCGGTCAGGGTGAACTTGGAGAGGAAGGAGCGCAGCGAGAGATCCAGAGCCTCCCCGGTGAAGTCGAAGAAGCCGGCGTACTCCTCCGCCACCAGTTGACTGAAGTCGTTCCTGAGGTGGGTGGGATGAGGAGCGGGGGGCACATTGTGGGATAGTGGTGTGGAACAAGCATTACGTAGGTAGCCAATCTCAGTTGAACTGATTGTCAAATACGTCTGGCATGTTAACAGCTCTTTTAGTCGAAGACCTACAAAATGTGCTTCAGTTCTCCTATGTTCAAGAACTGAAGCCATGTTTACTGCTAAATATCAAAATATTGGCACTTATAAGAAATAGCACATTTATTTACAAAATAGAATACAGGTAGATAAATAATTCGCATGAAAATGAAACCGCAAGATCCAGTATGTAAATATAGTATTTAAAATCGATACATCACGACTTGAAATTCAGAGTTAAATTAAAGAGAAAGTTTCATCAAATTTCGTAAAACACATATTTATGACCACGATGTTATATTACTGAAAAGTAAAATTTAAAAAATAATGCTCGGACTTTCCCAGACTATCTGCAAAATAAAAGAAAATCAACAAGTTGATAATTCCAACATGAATAAAATATATTACAGTGGAGAAACAATTAAACAAAAATAAGATTACAGTGTCACTATGTGCTGAATTGCTCAGGCTGCATTGTCTATTCCTGAACATTGTTTTAAATTGATTTTTGTTTCGCTATATTATACTGTTGTATTAAATCACAATCCACTAAAGAAAAATTGCGTCCCGCAAAAAACTGAAAATAACAAAACCCTTGATAATAATCGATAGTTGAATACGAAAACAATAAAACCTAGACGGAAAGCTGCACCATAATGAAAAATTATTTGTTATATTGTTTTACATCGCCAGAAAGTATATTTCAATGCCTCGCAGAAGACAATTACGTAAAAATTTCCAAACAATAAAGCAAAATATATTATGCAAAATTTAAGAACAATAATGTTAGATAGATAGTACACAAACATAAATAATTTTATTAGATTATTATAATTTTAAATAGAACGGATTTTCTAGTTGAATTGTTTTATGTTAATTCAAATGGAATAAGGACGAAGTCAAAGCCGGATTAAATACCTGTTGCGACGTTGACATGCATAGTTGGTAAAAGAAACCATTTAATGTATCAATTGACAAATAATAACCCGATTACCCAGATAAGCTAAGATACTTCGAATTGCAACATACCATCAAAATCATAAAATGCCATTGTTAGCTTACCTTAATATGAGATTATAATAGAGGTACATATTATTGTAAAAATTAATGGCATACCAGTGAGTTGTATGAGTACCAACAGAAATACCTTGACTACACCATGGCAACATGGAGCATACTTTAGTTTTTCAGATGAAGAACGAATAATGATTTAAAACGAAGTTTTTAACGCTGCTGGTTCTCCTTTAGCACATAATATTATGATTAAACGAGAAAGCGAGAGAGAGAGAGAGAGAGAGAAAAAATCAAACTCAATGGTTTACAGGAAGTATCGACATACAAGGAAATCAGAGGTGATTGCAAAAAGGCAAAGTTGCGGCCAAACAATGGCAGGTTAGGGTTTCCAGATTTCGAAGCAAAATCGATCACACTTGGTGGCTTGAACGTGTACAGGCATCATCCATCTACCCCATGATGGTGGAAAAGTCAAGATTTGTGAGGCAGGATAAATAAGCAAAGATATTGCTGGTATGCCTATGACAATAATTGAAAGTTCTCCGTATTAATTTTCAAGACGTATACGTTGATCAGATTTGCATTATAAATTCGACCTATTTAACCCGCGTGTTGGCTGACAGAAACTAAAAACGAGCCGCATGAAGAAAAAAACTCTTTCATATTATAACATGCGACGGAAGTAACGCGAATATCACACAAATTGAATTAAAAGTTTCAAAGTATAGATTATAATTTTGTAAATTGTTAAACAAACTTTCATGAATACATATCGATGTTTTAACACCAAACAATTTCAAAAAATATTATCGATTTCGTTTTTGAAAACGTATTTTAAACTGAAGTTCGACAACATAAGATATGCTATAGATACACAGAAAGGTAGATAAAGTGGCATGAATTATGGAGAAAAAATTATTAAAATCCTCAAAACAAGATTTAAAATCTTCTCCTGTCTATAATTTATTTATTTAGAACACGATATTAATAAATTATAGCAGATAATAAAGCCGATTAAAGCCGTTACAAAAACGTCAAAATTACAGATTAATTACTGATATTTTATGCTCCAAGCAGTTGATGCAAAGAGAATAAACGGATAGCAAATCCTTCATCAGATTAATAAAACACAAAAAAGTAATACTCTATAAGCTCGAAATAATACATGCTGAACGAAACGTTGGATTTAAAATAATAATTATTCTATTCTATATCATTGCATATAGTAGTGAAAGCACAGGCAACGACATAATATACTATAGACACCTGAAGAATCATGGGTACAATATGTTACTATGCAATGTATTGATCAGCAAGGAATTATTATTAAAGAATATAAATTAAGAATCTAAAATATGACAAACAGTTAGTGCGTACTGAGAAAACTTGTACCTGTCGAAAATAGACAGGCTTCTTCTGTTTTCCTCAAATAACGCAGTCAAATATGCACAGCCTAAAGGAGAGCAGCCAGAATAA
This sequence comes from Coelogynopora nodosa, assembly GCA_034780555.1. Taxonomy (NCBI): domain Eukaryota; kingdom Metazoa; phylum Platyhelminthes; order Proseriata; family Coelogynoporidae; genus Coelogynopora; species Coelogynopora nodosa. Next base: position 11,057 of record JAUZND010020229.1, on the reverse strand, counting down.
TATACAACAAGAAATATAACAAAGCACAACTACCACATTATTTATATAGGCAATTTACGATCTTCATAAAATATTTGTTCTGTGAAAGAAAATGGTGAATAAAAAATCAATAAATAATTGATATAATTTCCACCAGATTATAAAACATGTTTTACAGACAGACATCAATCAGTCTGTGTTACAACTTACAATGGGAAAGTTTTGATGGCTAAACACAATCAATCAATACCTCTTCTGGGCTACAATTTCCTAAATGACTAAACTTAACCGGAGCCGGGCAGTTGACAATGGTACCAAACAGATGACATTAATTAGGTCAACCCGGGTCGATAAAGTAGGACGATCGATGATACAGTTAGGCATTTAAACGACATACATTGTTATTACTTATATACTAAAATGAACTCGAAGTCGGTAAAAGCAAGAGATTTGTCTATCAAGAATATATTTAAATATAAATAACAACTTAATAATATATATTTTGTCGTAAATAAAAACAAAATTTTAGAACTACACAGCTATATAATAATAAATATAATAATCCTTAAAAAATTGAAAAACTAAACAAGGTAAAAGATGTCTGAAAAATAATGTAGCAAATCATTATAGGAACTGCAAAAATATGATAACTCAAATATTGCAACGTTTTTTAAGAAGCAGAGAATTACTGCATCTGTTGGTTTAATAATTTTCTATCATATTTTTATTGAAACGACCCTATTTGGGATTACCTAAAATAAAGTATAATTAGTATTAAATTAAAATGATCTGAAATTAAATATCTAAATTACTAAAACATCTCCCCCAGCAACTTTGGCATAAATTTCATATTATATAGAAAAGTCTATCAAACTTACTAAACGAATTTTTATGTTGGGGACATCCACGCCTTACTGCATTTTACTAAAACCACAGTTTAAAGATAGATTAACGTCACATACGTTAAACAATTTTTGATAAAACAAATTTCGAAGATTTCCAGAAGACAACTGTTCAGCATTCTGTTTAATGTTACCCCGTTTGAACTCATTGATTGACAACAACAACAAAACAGGATAATCATTTATTACAGTTATTTATTCCACCACGAAGTAAAGTTAATAGAAACACGATTGAGCTACTCCACTGAACTATTGCTACAACCAACAATGTTTGATTATATATCTATGATGATGCAAAAACATGTTTTATTTTTTGTGGATCAAAAGTTTATTGATATAAAGTACAACGAATAACTTCTACAGTAAATAAATGGCTTACATAACACAACTAACAGTTCATTAAAATAAACAGATCAACCTTCCGTCTGACTACCGCATAATTTATACACGCATGGTGTCTTTCCAAGAAGGACCTGTAAGCATAATATATGTAAACGTTCCTCGAGGTAACCTTATACACCTTATCTCTCGATCCTCCACACAAGAAGAAATCGTAGACTTGGAGGTCGGGTGACCTCGGAGTCAATTCGATTGGTCCTCGCCTTCCAACCTATTTATTGAGCAGAGTCCGAGCAGCATAACTGTAGTCCTGTGATCTTGTAGTGTCATCTTGCTGATATTGTCCGTTGCCATTTGCTGGTCTTTGGACACAGCATAACTGTATCTATGATTATGCTTCTATCTTCCTATAATACAAGTGTTAATACTTATTACTACAATATAATATGTTTCTGCTCTATCTGGTGTTCTCAAGCAATTTCCATTTCACAATATATGTCGCTATTAGTAGTTTCAAACCGAATGTCAAAATAATTATAAGACCAATAAGTACATTTAAAATTTTTTGATCGACTGAAAATATAACGTTTTTTGCATCACCATGTATATAGTAATAATACCATAATATAATATCCAGTAAATCAACCTGTAAATACAGGAAATAGTTACAAAAGACACCCACTACAGTATATAAATCAGTCGATATGTAATTATTTGTAAGGCAATAATGTGACAATGATCTGACTGATGTACAATCTCATCCATCATGATCCGTACACCACCAATAGGTGAACTGAAAATACCTCTTATCGTACATCAGCGAAAAGGTAGTCCTGCAGTAAAACAGTGGTTGAAGTGAATATAGGTGTAAAAGCTAATTATAATATAATACAGATGTAATATATAATATTATGAGATTAGAAGCTTTCTACAACTTCCTTTGAGGATAAATAAAATGCCGACGGAAATGGCTCTGAATGAAACACTCACGATCGATATAAAACCAGAAATAGTTTAAACGTAAAATAGCAAAATAACAAAAAAAGCAATATAACTGATTATATCTCTTAATTTCACTTACAATTAATGAGTATAAAACAAAGCAAAAGTAATGATTACAATCATGAAATAAAAGCAAAATCAATAATTAACGAGATTGTCTGAACACGACTTTTTGCGTTAACTCTATAATGGTGAATTTTATCAGCGACAATTAATTACTACAGTTATACATTGTGATGTTATTAAAAATGTGAAAGTAGTTACATTTAGTAAATTACTATTCTCTATAAAGTTTGACGGATGTTGTATCCACGATAATCAATTGTATTTGATTATATTATTACAAAATAATAATGAAAAGAAACAAGGCAATAAAATGTATGTCATAATCAGCCATAAAAGATCTTCAATTGTATAATCCAACATTTGAATCGATATTATAAAACTAATGGGAAAAAAATCAATATCCTATACTATACTGATTCCATGTCATGAATATTACATACTGAAAGTATGACGCTGTAATGCTGCTAAAAGCCATTATGATTCAAAGCTATGACAGTTCTATATTAAGCAATGTTTTGATTAGAGCATATTATGATTCGATAAAATTCAGATTACCTATTTATTAAGCGATCTCATGATTGGTTCACCCAGGTATGTAGATCAAGGTGAACTATACTAACCGTTTGCAGAGATGCTTGGCGACATCGGTGATCTTGAAGCCCTCCAATTGGAAGAGTCGTTTGGCCAATCGCTGAGCGGCACTACGGTCGGCGGCTTTTGGCGGCTGGTGATAGATGCTCTCGGCCAGGGACTCTGTGTCCGACATGTTGTCTTCGCCTCCGTCATGGCGGGGCAGGGAAAACCCAGGCACCTAGCAACCGGTGCAAGCGACTGGTTTATTTATATCAAAATAGAAACCAAACAACTAAAATTCATGTTCACATAAAATCTGTTTGTATAACGCCCAATTATTTTTTAGTCAGCTTCATTAAAATAATAGTACACAGGTATAACTAACACTTAAATCAGCAATACAGTTATAAATAACAGGCCTTTCACAGTAAATAACAATATTTTTCTATATTTAAGATTTTATAGTCTAAAATAAACATATGTAATTATAGTGTATACATTCAAATTTTCTTAAAATCAATGCAGAAATCTCCGAAAAGAACAAAGTTCACCTTGCAAAAAGCAAGCAAATACATCGTATAAGTTACTTCCACAATAAAATATTAAAGTCAATGAAATAGACAATTATAAATATATTAGTTTCTGTATTGCAAAATAAATGAGTAGCACAGACAGAGAAATATGTGCGTAGCACAGATAATTCAGAAAATATATACAAAGTAGTAACTATGGACACTGAATAAAGTATAGTGGCGGTACAGCCAACATGGACAGCTAGCAGCCTAAGTACTAATCAACATCAAAAAGTATTATAGGAAAGCTACGTAGTGTCGAAGGTAATATGTGGATGAATTAAGCGGTACAAAATGTCTAAGGTAGACCTACAAACGAAAAACAGGGAACCAAAGAGAATTAATGTTACCTAGCGAATTTTAGATTAACAAAGTAACACAACCAGTAAGACTAGGCCTATCTTGGAAACTACAGGGGGTGCTGATTAATAAACAGATGTAGTAACCTATCGATGTAGTAACACACATTTATAAAGGGTTAATTAGAATACTTAACTAAACGAAAATGAATTCGATAACTTGACAATCATTAAAATGACTGTTTACTTAGACTGTATAATGTATAGTTATCAACATGACAATTAAGAACGACTAGAAAGGATGAACTGAGTAAACTCACTCAACTAGAAAAATAGGAGGCAACACATATTTAAAAATTGATGACATAAAGGCATTACTGAATTAAGCAGTAACATTAAAAATTGTAACTGGGAAGAGAATATCGGATCACCTAAAGAACCAGGTAACAAGTAGGCCATATCAATTTCATACGCTACATAGTGCCTATAAATGTAATTATAATCAAATAGTATAGAGAATTTCTACAAAACAATAGATAATTGAATTTAAGCAAAGCAAATAAAAATGTAGAATACAGTTTAAACTGTATATGGGAGACAATAATTTATTAGCAAAAAAGTTTAAGGATGTTCAAACATAGCTAATCAATAACGCTACAGAGAATCGTGCAACTAAATTGAATGATATACTCGATATAACAAATATTAACTGTCTTTATTACGACTTGTGATTTTCTAAATGAAACACTAATTGTCAGATTGATTTAAAAGTCACTGATTTAGCGTCTCCATCGGCAGATCAAGGGGAACAATACCACTGTGTTACACTCTCTGCATCGATTTACGATACCAGTCTGTTGCAAACAGCGAAAGAGACATTGAAAGAAAATGAATTATCGATCTATGCCTAAAGTAATAGACTGAAAGAGGGAAACAGAAAGAGATGGATAGTCAAACATCGCTGGGAACTCCATACATTAATTTTAAGAGGAGAGGATTATACAGGGCAAAATGATTTATAGACTATTATCAAGTTTTAACGGGAAATGTTTAATAGTTGTGGAAAATGCGATCAAAACCCAGTGAAGTAGTTCAATGCATTTGCCGACCGCAGCCACATATGCACTATAATATATCAAAACGCCAAACTGACAATGATAATAATAATGCAGCATATATACTGATACGAATTATCGAATAATAAATCGCAATGGAATTTTATGAATAATAAAGATCACAGGATCAATATAAGGAAATCATATAATAGATACATTAATTCATATAGAAATTATATTTGCGACAAAGTGCGCCTATACAAAGGACACCATTAATCTACCATTTCTGGTTTGAATTTCCGACACATCAGATCATTGAAATGATGAGTTATCACTTACAAAGTATATTAATATTACCGTTTTTATAAATCTGTACTGACAACCATACATACATCTTAGACTCAAATTTTAAAAGAATACGGTGTCTTATTAATGCGAACTCCTATCAGATTATTTTATAATATTTATTTTCTGTGAATATACTGAACTATGAAATTGTTAGTTCACTTGTTCAACCATATTTATTGGAGTATATAAAACACGCGATATGTTATATTTATCAATGTGTATTTATATAACAATTTAAAAATAAAATTGTAACTACAGTTAATCGTTAATTTATAAGCAAAATACATAAACAAAATATTATAAAACGCTCGATTATATGTTAAATCTAGAAATGTTTATTTCAAACTATGTAGCTTTTAAGATACATTACTAATATATTAAAATAAACAAATGTATAAAACTTTCGTGCAAAATATTACTAAATATACGATTATAATTCAATTGATTCGATGTACACATTAATCAAAATTATAGTTTTGCCAATGCCAATAACAATATTAGGCTATACATATTATGTTAATTAATCATATATTTTCAGGAATATAAATGCCGATTTTATAGCCATAAAAAAGCAATACAAAAACAGAGGCTGGAAAGGGCAGAATCGGAAATACAAAAAAAACGACAAATCACCTGCAACATATCCGTTTCTCCAAAACACGTGGAAACAACATTGGACGCAAAAGGGTGGCCGAAGTGATTGAAGGCGGATCGTCCCTCTCCATCATGAACTAGTTCAATCGAAGCTGTCGCAACATCCAGCGAAGGTGGCGGCAAATGCACAGGGCCGTCGGTGCTCCTCTGTTCTTCTTCCTCCTCTTCCTCACAAACATCGTCCTCCTCACTTTCCTCTTGATCAGCAGCACACAGAGGGACGCAGCCATCGAGGGCCAGAATCAATGTCTCCTCTGACTGGGCCAGATGTTGCGAGTAGCGATCCTGATATCGATCAACACGGGGCAGACATGATGGCGAGACGGAGGCGGTAGGTGTCAGAGTGGCGGTGGTCGCGGGGGAGGCTATTGATCGTGGCCCTTCACTGCCAGGACTAGAGGCGGGCGATGAGGAACTAGCGCTCTCGTCCATGTACTTGATGCGGGAGGCTGAGAGGGTTTCAAAGCTTGTAAGACTGCCGCTTACGCTGATCGAGTGGCTGTTGTTGTCAGAATCAGAAGGGTTGTGTGCGCAAGTGCACTGGAGGTGTGGAATGTCGGTTGAGTCACCGCCGTTTGTTGATGACGCTGCCGTTAGCAACAGTGTGGGTGGTGCTTGTGAAGGAGGGCCGAAGGAGGCCAGGGTCTTGACGGAGGTGGGCAGACCACTGGATGGGAGTGGACGGTGGTGCTTGAGGTTGGAGCGGTGTCTCGCCCCGTTCTCACCATGGTCCATCCTACACACTGGACAACAAAAGGGAGAGCACGTGAGCAGAGGCTTGGAGAAATTCATATTTTGGAAGAGTATGCACAAGTTATTCTGATATATATCTAGCTAATATACAGTAAACTATGGTATATTGGTTAAAATTAATTCAAAGTCAGATTAAAAAATCCTAATTTCACATATGAAGAGATTGCAAAAGAATAGTACATAGATACTTACCTTAAGTATAAAATTATCAAAATCGTTAAGATGAACAAAAAATGAATTAGTTTTCATCAAACAATACATAGTAATAAAATGATATAAGTTAGTTTTCACAACAAAGAACTAAATCTCAAAGGTGAAATCAAAAACAAGAATAAATCAGATTAATTAAATAAAAAATTTAATAAAATGAATTTTCACACATTCCAAACACATGCATTAGATGAACCACGTTAACATAAAGATCTGACACCAAGATATAACAATATATTAACTTAACTCAAACAAACAATTAAATCACACCAGTAAACACATTTAATAATAAGTTTTATATAAAATGCTAGGTTTCTAGTTTTTTAGAACCAATGGGTGGCCTGTTGAACATTGTTAGTAAGCCACTGGAATCTGAAAATTATCCATTAACAGATACAGGCAGTTGATTACCCTTTAAATCAGGGTTCCCACGCCTTTGGCCTAAAAAGATGCCATGGGTTTTCCATAGGAAAAATATAATAATTCTTTAGGAACATAAGACTCTAAAATAAATTTTATAAATGTTAGAATAAAAAATAGTACATATCTTAATTTTATTCATTTAATCTTCAATCTTACATACAATAATTATATAAAATCAAATTAACATATATTCTCATGGATATATAAAATTAAGCTATTATAATGTAATATCAAAATATTTTTACTTAAAATCAAAATAACCAACAAAAAAACTGTTTAAAATCCCAAGGATTAATCATTTTCCTTAGGTGACACATAGTTTTTAAATTCTGTAGCTTTTCGAGAATTCCATGGGGCTTGGGGACACTGATTACAGTTGGTGACAGTTAGTTGACTATATTGCAAGATTAATCATAGATAGATAATAAATCGATAAAATATTGGATTAAAAATGATAAGTTTAACTACTATGAAATTGTTTCAATGAGTTCATAACAGAAAATGTTTGAGATTTCATGAGATGCTGTTTTTTTCTTTGGCAGATATCTGACTCATAATCTTAGGCAATTAGTTTGTAAAGATATAATCAAAACAAACAAGGAGGCAACCATGCTAAATATTTTATATTAAAAGTGGTTTAATAATTAAGTAAGCAAATATAAAAATATCAAATAAACTATTTTTATGCTTTCAAAAAATTATAAGAATATTAAACAAATGACACAATGTATCAATGAAATAATGGATTACATAAAGCCCTGAAATTGTATTTTTTTTACAGATGCACTATAACATATGTATTATTAATTTTCTTGAAATTTCCACCCAATTGATAAAAGTATTTTTAACTACCAGAGAATTATTAGGTTTCAATAAAGTTTCAAAGTGGTCTAAATTTTGACATTTTTATGCACTATTCTTATTGCTAGACAATTTTTAAGTTTTTCTGAGAGTAAGTTTACAATTTTATAATCCTGGTCAATAGCTTGATTATCACTCTGATGTTAATACATAAATATTATATTTGAAATAAATATTGAAGATAAAATTCACTTTAAAATTACTAAATTGATTATTCAATTTGACCTGCTATAAAATAGATATTCTTGCATCATGTCTAATATATATATTGTTGGTCTGGTTTACTGATACACAATGAATATTTTAAATATAAGCTATTAATTAATCATTTAACGTTGTTATTAAATTCTTGTTAGTAATCATGTTCTGAAATATGCATCAGTACATGATTTACACTATATCCAATGTTCTGATGAAGGTATACTGTCATCAAAGAAACAAGTCATCACTACTTTGGTTAATATATATATTAGAAAAATATGAATATCTGAAGGCCATGCATAAATAATATATTAACTAGTTTTTAATGTAAAAAGTCTGTAAATGGTACCTGTGGCTAAAATACATATTTACAAACATATTAAATATATACACACTTGACATATTCATTAAAATGTTATTAATATATATTTAAATGTAATAATATCTAATAATGTATAATTATATTATTTGTTGTATATATATATAAATTATAATTACCTTACTATTTTATATTAAATGTCACAAATTAATTTAAGAAATCTATATTAAACATGTCTGGGCAGTATCTTAAAAGTATGCACTTCAAACATTAGAGCTTATTTGTGAGATAATGCATTAATTAATTTGTGTGGTAGCATATTTGCTGTAATGATTCTATTGTTAAATAGAATTTTGTTTTTAGGAAATATTTCATTTTGAGATAATATATAAATTTATGAAAGATCAATTTTTTCATCTAAATCTACTTTACAAAAATCCTGTGAGTATATGTTTTTATCCAGCACTTTAAAATAATCTGCATACATTACATATGTAAAAAGTATTATTTATGTATCAGTTTTTAAAGTGAGAATCTGAGAGACCATTGAGGGTCCAAAGTCATGCACCATTGTTTAGTAATTTTTTCTTCCCTTTTATTATTATAAATAACAGTTATTACATGCATTGGGTTACAGGCTGAGCCTGTTCCCAATTATTCTTATGTTTCTTGGATTTGACAGATGGTTTGACTTTCGATCTTCAGCTATGTTGGATTGTAAACATGTTTTATAAATAATATCAGTGGTTAAAATCAATAAAATCACCACTATTGATTAAGAATCTTAGTCAATATAAAGTAACATTATTTCTAAAGAAGTGATCTGTTACTATTTCATGAGCCTAGTAATTGGTAGCATATATTTATTGCTAAGCTCAAACTACATATGAGCAATCTGATCCATGTGACAATTAGAACAGATTTGTATATATTTCAACATTCTTGCAAATTATATTTTTATTCTTTATTTTCCTAATAATAGAAACAGCTTATTAAAATAGGTTATTGTTGAAATTGTAAATATATTATTACATAAGCATCACATTTTGAATTTTCTCATCTAATAGTATCAATTATATAGGCATTAAAACTTCTTAGGAAATTGTAAGATTTTTAACCAACAGGTTTTACATTATATATATTACAGGTAAGGTTCTGTTCTATAAATTATTAATTTTCAAATAGTAAAATAGGATATTACATTCAATTACATGTTAAGCATTAGTATATAATGAGATTTTGTATTTATTTGAATGAGGCATATCAAAAAATATTAAAAGCATTAATTTATAGTAATAATAAATTGCTTTCAATTTATTTATCTGAACTATAAATGAATAGTACATTTTAGTTTTGAAAGAGATAATGGCATATAATAAAGCAATAAACAATTATGTCCTGTATAGTATACCCAAAGAATCACTGAAAAAAACTAAACTTTGTGATTTTATAAGTGCTTAAAATGTGTCTAAAGCCTGTGGCTAATTACTGTCAAACTTTTTATGATTATTTATTTATTATTCAATAAAAATATTTTTTGAAAAAATATGATTATAGTTCAAAAACTTACAAAACTGACATATTTTACACCTAATTTGACATAACAATCCATAGTCAGGTATGAAAAAGTTATCTTATCAGGGCTTATAAGATGGAAAGTTATCAAATAATTTATTGTTGTTTTAATTCCATATACTGTCAGGGGTGTATTTAATTTTATTTTTCTAGTATCCTGACTGGGATACCAATAAAAATAACTGGTATCCCGGGAAATAATCAGGTTACAAAATTGCAGGCCAATTTGAAAATCGCAGGGTTAAAATTAATTTAATCCTATTTAATCCATTGTGTTTTTTGCAATAAAATATTGTCTATTTTATGTTATCTTATCCATTTGAGAAGTTTTTAATTAATTATAGATTAAAATTCTTAAAAAATCAGTAATCCTGAATCCACATAAAAGTAAATTACATTCAGTATAATATTGCAGATTAAAATGTTTAGTGAACTATAGTAATAAAAGTAATATATATATATAAGGTCTAATAAAATATGTTAAATAATGAGGTACCTCTCTAAGATTACCTTAAAATTTTTAATAATTACAAAATATAACTGAAAACCCTTAAATAACAATTACTATATATCTATGGGACTAAAATAAATCACAACCTTCTCTGTATTTTGATATTACATGCAAGTGGAGTATAGTTTAAATGTAACTAAGTGGTAACAGGACACTCCGTACCCTAGTCAGTGCGTACCCAAGTCAGTCAGTTATTAACTGCTGTTTCTATATATATGAGATATTACTTACAATATAGTTTTTAAAAAACTTTTATTAAAAGTTTTAAGTGTGAAATTAAAAAGTGTATGAAATGTTAACTTTTAGTATATTAAAACAATGTATTTTAAATACGCACTACTCTATACACAAGGATATATTTTATATGATATATCTGACTATTGTTTCTTCTTTTCATCTTACTTAGATACTTTAT
>JAUZND010020228.1:28919-50915 GCA_034780555.1 Coelogynopora nodosa | reverse complement strand
TTTCACGTTATCTCTATTGCTACCATATTACAAATAAACACAATGGCTTGTAAAATTTTGTTTACTTCGAAGCACAACATATATGTTGTTTAGTTAACAATCTTTGCTGTTATTTGAATCTATACATCTTTTATATTGCATGCTGCGTATGTTAGGGTCACTAGTTAATTCATAATTGTGAAGTTTTCGATACTAATATTCAAGCCAAAATTTTAACAGTAAGTTAAGAATACATGCAAATCGTGTTAATTAGACTAGTGACCTGGACTATAAGAGGCTTCACTTTAAAGTATTTACTTAAATTTTAATGAAAAGTTCCATTTTTTCGTGGGCTTTGCTTCCTAACCCCCTTGACCCCACTAGGGGCTTTTTGCCCCCAGAACACTACAGGGCTTCCGGCTTTTTCATTAGGTATTTAAAATCTACCCTGTACTAGCGGGAGTGACATTGCATCGAAACAAAGGTATTGTGTCAACTATTTAAAACTCTTACTTTGCTCTACATCGAAAAGTTTTTGTTGTGTGGATGATAAATATCGAGTATCCACGGAATTTTATTCCGATGCAATACCGCTTTTATGTTTTATGACCGGATTTGAGGTTTATCGGCGCAATACTGGTTCAATGTAATCGCTGCGACTGGTTCGTTTTGAAAACAATCTTTTTATAGCCCAGTCTCTCGTATATTTTAATATCTCACACTACTCTTACTTGTGACTTCGATGTTTAAGTAATTTGGGTTTTTTCTAAGAAACAGTTTAAAGTATTATGTTTTGGTTGCTTACGGAAGTAATGCAGGAGAAAATTATAAAGCCTCGGATTTAATTAATGTATGATATATTATTCTTTGTTTATTTTTTCCAATGAGTTAATACAAAAGTTCGAATTAATGGTGAATTTAATTTACTATTTGTATACAAATTGAGTAATATATCCTTATCTTTGCATACTATTAAAGGGTTTTATTTATGCTATGTTGTCAGTAAGAATATAATTAAATTCATCACAGGCCCTATAAATATTTATTGTACTTTATATCTACATATTTGCAAATATATTCTGTATTATAAATTTTCACTCACTGAATTTGTAAATCTTTAAAATAATGTAGTGACATATTTTTACAATAATATTACCTTGCCGCTGTATTGGTGGAGTGAAGAAATTTAAGTTTTGGTGGGGAAAATTTCATGTATTTGAAGCGTGCAAACATTGGTTTTGATGTACTGTATATTTCTTTATTATAATACGATACATTATATAATAGCACGTGGAAAATTTAATTCGATGCTAATTTGCATTGCAGAGGGTGGGAGGAAGGCCTGTGCTCCAAGTTCCACGAGGCGCAACCACTAGAAATGAATACGGTGAACCGGCGAATGGCTTACTTTGGAGAAAATGTGATCCGAGTTCCGATTACCCCCATCTTGCGACTTTTGCTCGATGAGGTACACCATTATATAATATATATATATATTTCAAATTTTGATCAACAGCAATTTATTTTTAAATGAAAAGTTTTACTCTATTAATTAAATTATTAAAATCTAATATGAATAAATGGAATGTTTGGTCTTTTATACAGACATGCCAACAGTTGTGGATTTAGAGTCTGTCCTTGTCGTTCTGGTTAGGTTGTCAAATGTCGAACGGTATTTACAATTATGTACGTGTAAACAATTTTGGTGCATTTTTGAAGAAAGGGGTAATTTTAAAAATTGTACTTTGCAGAATATTTTTCATCACACTATCTAAGACCAAGTAGAGTCGTAGTAAATAAGATACATTTGTACTTTTGAAAAATAGTAATTGAATGGAAATTTTAAACTCTACATAAAGATGAATTCCTTATTCACATTGTAAATCTTTTACTAAATAATTTTCTCATAAATCTCTTATCAAACTTCGTCAAAGTAATATTCTGGCCGCTGTTGCTGATCTTCATCATGTTTATTATTTAACAAAATCCCACACAACAAAATACCAGGGAGTACTATAGTTGACAGAAACACCTCTTTTATTTATGTCGCGAGGAATGGCATCTACAGTTTGGCGTTGAAATGTATCCAGGCAATTAAAGAAGATGGATGGCGGATCGATGGGGATATCATGGCCGAATACTTTTCGCATTTTGGTTTTTTCAGGCCAGTGTTTGCAACACACTCCAATATTTTTGGATATTTTGTCTTTGTCGATAATATTTGGTAATTTATGAAGCCACCTTTCTAATTCTTCTAAATTATTTGGGAAACTAAAAACTGAAGTCCTTTCAGTAATTGTACGTTTATTTGAATCATAATTCGTTGAACAATTTGCAACACTACATTTACGTGGCATGACCTGTAAATTGAGGGGACAAAAATCAATACCTACCTACACACAGTTTATTAACACAAAAGGTAATAAAAAGTCCCTGGTTTATTATACAGCTTAGTAGGGGTAGAGAGATAAGGCATTGTTCATTGTGTTTTCACAATCAGCCCACTGCTAAAGCGTCACTAAGGTTTAACGTCTCCCTCCCGCTATTTATAGTACTCCCTGAAAATACTCACTTGTGGCCTAGGCTCAAACTCGATCATTTATAGGGGACGGCAAAGCTTGAGGTCATTGACGACATTCACTGCTCACAGCGACTTCCTATACCAACAGTGACGTCGACGGGACATTCCCTTTTTCTGAACTTGCTCTGTCTAGACTGGGGATTCTGTCAATTCCACACAGCAATGCGAATTTTGTGTAAACTCTTAAACTTGTGCTAAAAATAGAACTGAAACACGTGCTATGTATTGTTATCTCCATGTTCGAGGTTTTAATAATACACTAAACAATTGGGTGGTTGTACTTCTTATAGTAGTGTACAACCACTATTATAATTCGGAAATCTAATGTTATAATATTTATGCAATTTAGTCATTTAAATGTTTGTGTCAACACTTTCCTGTTTATTAATTGTGTCTATAGGCCTGTTTAGTGAATGTGAAATCCTTTTGTAATTTTTTAGATATAATTGTAAATTTTCCTTAATCGTTTAAACACAGACTATCGCTTTTCATAAAACCAATAAATACAGCTTTAAGTACGATAGTGTTAGTGATGTTTAATAGCAGCTAGTTTTTTTAAAATCTTAAATGTAAAAAGTATACCTATAGTATATTCAATAGTTATTTATCATAATTGATTCCATGTTTCGTTAGCTTCGTGTCTTTGGATCAACTTAGCAAGGACCACTGATGATTCTTAAATATATATATATATAAAGAACCACTTCATTATAGGTTTTCTGTAATAATTGGCACACATCATATGTATGTCATTGTTTCTTTCAGGTGTTAAATCCCTTTTACATCTTCCAACTGTTCAGCTGCTTGCTCTGGTTTAATGATCAATACGAAATCTACGCTAGCTGTATTCTCATCATTACAATGTTATCGCTCAGTGTGGAACTATTCGAAATGCATCGGGTATGTCTATATACAAGCCGCAGGTTCATGTCTAAAATGATTATCTTATAATATAATGTTATATAATGTGTAGGTTAACTTTGCAACTCTTGCTAGCAATCATACCATATAAGGATTAAAATTGTACCATAATTTACTCTCTTTATTAATTAAGATACAAGTTTTGTTTAAATTATCTTTTTATCTACATATTATATTGCTTTATTTGCGAAAGCTATACATAGATTAAAATTCTATTTTCTACTCTTGTCAATCCGACGTATTTTGGTGAGTAGGCCTACATTAATATAATATGCTATTGGGCTAAAATAATATTCATATCTTCCAAATAATAATAAATATGTTGTATTAAACTGTCAATATTAAATAACCCTTATGAGAAAAATCTGTCCCACTGAGCTTATTGAGATGCATGAGGTGAATAGAATAATCTAAGCTATGTTCTCATGATTTACATAATATTAATCAATATGTTTGATAAATAAACTATCAATAACTTCAAAAACACTGCCGTTTTCATTACATTAATCTCCTGTAATAGTTTATCATTACGCTCTGTATTATAGAGTTAATTGAATATCCTATAGCTATGACAATGTATATAAATTATTTCATCTTAATATATTTTCAACTGTTTCAGAATGAAATCTCCCTCCGCGACACCGTATGGGGTACTGGAACATGTTTCGTTTCAAGAGTGGATGAAATGAGTGGATCATTGCAAAGTACAGCTTTAGCTTTCATAAAATGTTTAGCTATAGTTGTATACATAGAGATGTCTAATTCACTCAAATCGATTTGGTATTTCACGAACTTAACCCCATGTTCTACCGACTACGCTTATTCAAGTTTTCTAAAATAAAAACTCTAGGCTGCTGCACAATTTTTTTTCTTTCTGTTTTTTAAACATCGAGCGTCTCAAACTTAATTCAATTCAATCTAGAATTTATTTCTGTTATATAGTAATGAGACAACTTCACCTATTTTATCGGTTTTAATTTATAATTAAAAAGGGTTACCTTAAAATTGTTTAATATTTTTTTCTCTAATTTGCTTGTAAGTCCTAAACATAATATTAATTCATTTTTAATACAGTTTAAGAGCACGTTCAATATATTTAGCATTTCTTGATGTTTAGGCTGTTTCGTTTAATGAGTTTATCTAATAAGAGAAGATATTCCTTCTATGTTTAAGTCATATTATATGCTATATACAGCACCGAATTACGGATAAGACAGTGTTTGCTATAACAGTTTCATACAACAAAATGACTACGTTACATATGTTTATTAAATGAAAGCGCTGTCAACATTAATGATAGTCACTAATATATCTATGAAACATTTACTCTTGAAGTTTTTAGTTACTTAAACTGGGAGTGTTGGCGAACTGGGACTCACCCTCTTAAATTATGCTGACCGACACAGGATAGCACTATAGCCTAACCTCCGTTTACACCTTATCCAGCTGAGTTCCGCGAAATGGACGCCTCGGAACTGGTGCCCGGCGACATCATTGAGATCCCCAAGTCGGGCTGCACAATGCACTGTGACGCCGTTCTCCTTGCTGGCAACTGTATCGTCAATGAAAGTGCGCTCACGGGTGAGTCACCACCGCACCGGCGATACGAGGCCGGCCAGATTATGGTCTAGATCAATGTTTTCTTCTATCGACTGTTCTGTTCATATTATAATTAATAATGTTTCCCGGGCGATTTTCGTGTTCTTTTTTTCCAATAAAGCATTCTAGAGGGGTGTAATCATTATCTGCAGCCGTATCCTAACGATCAAGGCATAAAAGTTATTTAAAAAATTATTCCGTATTGTCAATCTATTTCTTTTTATTACTTTGTATATAGTGAAAACAGTACACTCAACTATAATGCGTCATTTTTCAAAATTCAATTATGAGTAAACTCTTAAGTTGTAGACCCATATAGATATTTCCTATTCCAGATGTTGGACATTTGCCGCTAGATGGTGTAAAAGCTTTTGTATTAGTATTAGAGTAATTCTGCTTTTTATTCGTTATCCCCTATATTTAAAGCAGTCTCGAATATTACCGGAAATAGCAAATATGTTTAAACTAATAATTACTGTTGTAATTGCACTATTATGCATATATATATATATGTTTTGCAAAGTGTGCAGATAATTTGAAAAATTGCAGTAGATAATAATAAAATACAAGAATTTCAGCATCAGTGTTATATAAGTGTACGAGTAGATCAATATATATATTTTGCAGAAAAACTCAATTTTAGTGAATGAGAATCTACACACTATAGTTCGATACAAAATGTAAATTATTGGAATTTTCGACATTATGTCGTGTAATCAAAAAAAAAAATTCTTCCTCACCAATGAATATAGTAAAAAAGAATATGCACAGGAACGTAGGATGTGTGAAAGATATTATAAAACTTCAAATAATATATTTTAACAAATAATTTTCTGCAAAAATCAGCTCATTTAGTTTGATATAAAATAATATATATATAGGCCTATATTGTGACCCCATTTGTCTATAACACCGATGACAAAGGTTTTGAATCCAGATTTCTTAAATTAATTCCTATATCGATGCAAATGAAATTTAAGAAGAGTAACTATAACTTAAGTGCTAACAAGAAATATGATTTATAATTTTGATTTTTTAAATTTAGACGCCATTTAAAAACATATAGTGAATTTTCTAGTAATATAATATATAATTTTATCCACGTGTGAGTCTGCGTCAAGGCAATAAATGATTGTATATTCACGTGTGAGTCTGCGTCAAGGCAATAAATGATTGTATATCCACGCGTGAAGGCAATAAATGATTGTATATCCACATGTGAGTCTGCGTCAAGGCAATAAATGACTGTATATCCACGTGTGAGTCTGCGTCAAGGCAATAAATGATTGTATTCACGTGTGAGTCTGCGTCAAAGCAACAAATGATTGTATATCCACGTGTGAGTCTGCGTCAAGGCAATAAATGATTGTATCCACGTGTGAGTCTGCGTCAAGGCCATAAATGATTGTATATTCACGCGTGAGTGTGCGTCAAGGCAATAAATGATTGTATATCCACGTGTGAGTCGGCGTCAAGGCAATAAATGATTGTATATCCACGTGTGAGTCTGCGTCAAGGCAATAAATGATTGTATATCCACGTGTGAATTTGCGTCAAGGCAATAAATGATTGTATATCCACGTGGGAGTCTGCGTCAAGGCAATAAATGATGTTATATCCACGTGTGAGTCTGCGTCAAGGCAATAAATTATTGTATCCACGTGTGAGTCTGCGTCAAAGCAATAAATGATTGTATATCCACGTGTGAGTCTGCGTCAAGGCAATAAATGATTGTAACAACGTGTGAGTCTGCGTCAAGGCCATAAATCATTGTATATCCACGTGTGAGTCTGCGTCAAGGCAATAAATGAACGACGTCTGATGTGATTAATTTGTGCACTCTATTAAAATACACTAATGACAGAGTATTAAATAAGCACTAAACTAAATAATATATGCGCCATATGGAATGTGTCTGCTTCAGTTGCATCAAAACTTATCGTGGTTTCGTTGTTCTTGGACTAGATTTTTAAGGTTATATTCTGAATCAAACCAGTAGTTAGAACAACAATTAAAAAGCAATAAATTATTTATAAGTCAGTAAATTTTAACGTCTCACATAATACATGAAAGTATAGAATCTATATTTCATAAGAAAACAAATTAAATTACACATCTCATTTTAATTCGTAATTATTTATTAAATTACCTTTTTGCAATTTTTGGAAAATCTTTTTTGCTGAAGGACGACTTCATATTATGACAACCGAATGTGATATCTTGCTTCAGAGCACTATTGTATACACAAACAGATATAGCAATAGATATTAGCAATCTAGAAGAAATGCCGTAATGTATCCAGCCACCCATGAAGCAAAATATTTTGCTAATCCAAAACAAAAATTGCCTACCTGCCTGCCGGTCAAAAAATATATTAACCTAGACAGTGTCAGTTCATCATGACATACAGCTATTATTATCAAGAGAGTTTTTCAAAATCAGATAATTGACACCAGGGTTGAGTTGGCACGCGAACAGGAGGAACATATTTTATTCCGGGAGCTGAGTGGAAATAATGCTGGATAGATGACTCATAGGGGTATAGAGAATTCGGTGTATGAAACATCGTCTCTGCTGTAATAATTGATTGAAATAATAAAAAAACACCTTCATTTCAACACCTCTAAAGCATGCTTTAGAATTTAGCAATTATTTTTGCTTAAGAATGATTGTGGATATCACTTTTTTCTGTATACCTACTAGCAAAAATAGTATTCTGAATAAGCCTGTATGTTCATCTCACCCCTGTTCATGTTTTTTGTTCTTCCATATACTAAAGATATTTATATTATTTTCCCACTTTCCAACAGACTATAGTATAAAACAGTATGTTTTCTACACAAATATACATAATACAGCTGTACTGCATTAAGCAGCATTGCAATTGTGATAAAACTAAAATACTGCAGTCATAATACAGGAGTATAAATGGTGACTCCCCATAGGTGTATATGTCAATGAACATAAAGCTAAAAATTAAAAAAAACTTCATTTTAGGAAAATGCACGGTGTAATTTTCGTTTCTTCATTTAAAAATGCTAGAGGAGGTACGGAATCCCCTCACCCTGTGTGGATGGGGTTGAATTCCGAAGCGATTTTTATTGATTTTTTTCTACTGCAATTTGATTTGTTTAAAATAAATCCTTCTACAATATATAGTGTCAATGTTTTTCTATCGTAAAAAAATAGAACAAATTATAGAATTTGGAGTATGTATTTCCTTTAAATAATTAAGTAATAATTCATACTGTGAAGTAAAACAGAATCCTAGGCCTGCATATTACAAGTGTTATCCATTATAAATGTGTAAATGGTTATATATTTCTAATAAAATTTATTTCCAAAAAACAATAACATTTTGGACAATAAAAATCGCTCTAATAAGTTATTTTTACTATTATATTCGTTAAAATTCCACGGTAACGCTATAGAATAATATGAAAATTCGCAGATCTTTCCATATATTTCAGGTGTTCCTGATGACTTTTCGAAGATTATTACGTTAAATCCATCACAATTATGTTTCTATATAAATGGACATCTACATTGTAATTATTGTAATTTTTATCCAAATGTTTATACAAACTATGTTGTTTTATATAACAATTACATGTTTACAACTAACGTTTACTCTGTGAGTTCATAATGTGTAAGTTAACTTATATTTAAGGTTTACTTATATATAACAAAGCTATTGGTGCTGTCCCCCCCCCCCCCCCTCCCCCCACGGCATGCAGGCGAGAGTGTTCCCGTCACCAAGACCCCAATCCCCAACCACGGCGCCGACTCGCCCGACGAGTTCTTCGACACGCACAACCACGCCCGCCACCTCCTCTTCTGCGGCACCCATGTCGTGCAGACCCGCTACTACGCCGACACCAGTGTGCGCGCCATAGTCGCCCGGACCGGCTTCCGCACCACCAAGGGTGACATGGTCCGCTCGATCCTCTTCCCCAAGCCGAGTGTGTTCCGCCTCGCCCGGGATGCCTACTACTTCATCCTCTGTCTGGCCGGGTTTGGCTTGGTTGGCTTGGTCTACACCATCGGGGTCATGGTGGGTGTGGGTTGGCTGTGGGTTGGCTGTGGGTAATTATGATCTGTATAAACAAGGTTCATGCGTAGTCCTAAAAAGTTTTGAGAAGTCCGGAAAATGTTGGAAAGTTTTTTTCCAGTCTGAAAAAACTTATAATTATTGTTATATGATTTGTAGAATTTATTTTTATTTCATTTCAGAACTTTATAATACAAATCCTATAATCATTTATTTTTATAGACATTTCTCTGTATTTCATAGCTACAGAATACATATAAGATTAACTAACTATAATTTTTCCATTACTGTTTTTCATTTAACTATTTCGTACAATTTATATCTTTACTATCGCCAACTGTAATTTTCCGAAGTTTCAGTTTATTATTTATTATTTATTATTATTATATTTATTCTTAATTTAGATAGATGAAATGGTAAAATTTATATACATTGGCCATAAGGTCTAATTTTCACACATTTTGTCAAAAAGTTTTGAAAATGGCTATATGGAAAAGTCCGCAATTTAGTTTTATAAATTGCGTAGGAATAAAGAAATTTATCAAAACGTGTTGTAAATAGTAGTATTATTGTTAAAGTCAGTTTATTTAATAATATTTTATTTGTATTCTTTTAAAGTGCGTGTAAGTTTTGGCATTTGCGGTGTTTCACAAAAGTGTAATCATGAAAATCCGTTATTATATAAAGATAACTGATTGTTCAGTCATATTCTGTCATGTTCAGTCGTTATTCTGTCATGTTCAGTCGTTATTCAGTCATATTCAGTCATCTATTATTCTGTTTTCTTATGTTAAATACAACTCTAACATTGTATATTTTGTATTATTAATTTTATTTTAAAAGTTTAAATGAATTTATCATTCCAAAATAACCACATATTAAGAGTCGCTAATAAAATCCCTCGACTAGCACAAAACTGTTAGCCAGAAACCAGAGAGTTATTGTATGAGCGGTGTGCGCAAACTGGGGGCTTTATTTAATGCGAATTTATCTTGTATTTAATGTATGACTTATAGTATACAGATATAGATATCATGATTTAGTATAGGACAGAATCATCATTAGTATTGTACTTTTTCTATGCGACTTTTTTTATTTTTACATCTAAATTATATACAAATTTTTCTATTGTACGTCTTTAATAAACACCGATGAGTTTCTAACTAATAGAATGGTTATTGGCTTCAGTATATTTCATAAAACCCTGAAATCATGTAAATCCTCCTTTTATAGTTTAATTCTAGTTGATAACTCTCAAACAATAATTGGTATTTGTGTTTGAATCAATTGAACATTAACTAATGATAAAGACCACACTTTCCTAATTTGGTTTTATCTAAATAAAAGTTATGGTTTTGCTTTCGTTTAATAAAAAAACCATTTGTGTAATATTGAAAATAGTTTTATTTTATTTATATAAATATCAGTAGCTCCTGTTTTTTTCAAATTGTTTAATTGGTGAAATTTATATACGGTAACCTACACCAGTTAACTATAGGCTTTGCAGGGTTTTCACAGATTTTTCACAGGTTTAGCTAGATGCCATTTGACGCCACAAATATACCGTATATTACATTAGCATTTTGATAGATTAATTCTGTTCATTCAACTATACTCCATGTAATGTTTGAAGGTTAAAATTAGTGTAACTGTGTTTGAAGGCTAAATCGATGTTTCACTCTATTAGACTATTCAATAACTGACTGACTGACTGTATGTGAGGACTAATTTGCTAGATTAATATAATACAGTGCTCTTATGTTAATTAAACTGGCTTCATTTCCTGATAAACCGGTTAAAGACGGATAAATCGGTCTTAGGTTTTCGGTATCAGCAAGATAAATACCACTGTTATAGAGAACCGTGTGTGAATATCCTCCGAGAAGGGAACTATGAAATGGACATCATCTTCATTATTGGATGAAACAGCAACGGTTGTTTTTAAACCGGTATTATACACAGATGAAGTTCAATGTCATGATTTCACTCTGTCAGTCCAATTGCAAATTGATTGCATGAAAATATGACGTGTCGATACCTTAGATTTTTATATTAACTATTTTTGGTTTGTATTATTTCTTATTTAAATAACAATGTGACTTGTATAGTGGTGCAAATCGTAGTCATATTCTATGTTAAAATATTTTTGGTAAAATGGGCAATTTCCTGTATTAAGTATTTATTTTAGTTGTACTATTATTAGTTCATTGATCTTCCTCAAATGTACATTTTAGTCTACAAAATTTAGGCTTATTTCATGTTATGCATGCTATTTCAGCTATCATCTAAAGATAATCATAGGTATTATAATTTATTTTCTATTTTTAACTATTTATTGGACAATGGAAACATTTCATTTTAATGTTGGAAAGCAATCTCACAATAATATTTAAGACACACTGTTCCGTTTTCTACACAAACACCCTTCCTTGATTATCTGTAAACAATTATTGAAATAAATGTTGGTCATTTGGTAATGCTGCTAAAAAAATTCTAGCTGGGTTGTAGGATACACAAAATTACGTATTTCAATAATTTCAAACGTTTTGTTTTAATCAATATAATATTTATTTTAATAAAATTTAAGCCTTTTTGACGTACGGCTCTTTGTATCTTACATTTTCTTTTGCCTATATATTTAAATTTTGAAATAATTATTACATTATTAAACACTAAAAACTAAAGGAACATTGTAAGATTATTGCGTGTGTAATGTATGAATTTTAGACTTATTTATAAATTGTGTCGATATTTTCAGTATTTAGCTATCAAACTCATTTTCTTCCCTTTTTAGTATTTTATTAATTTAGCCCGTTGTTCATCATATTCTATTATACCTATTTTTCACTTTGAAAATAGTATAACTATCGTTTGTAGCATAAACAGTTTTTGTCAATAGTTTTTTAACAGCTATTTTTTCTCTCTTTTCTTTATATTTAAGCATAATATGTGATTCACTTTCAAAATGCCTTTACAGTAAGATTTTGTAGAATGTGTAATTGAAACCGTATACCAATATCCTTAAAACCCTTTCTTGGTTGTCTGTAGAAAAGTAAATTGTAGTTATACTTATAATCTTTAAACACTACATTTTAATGTATGGATCAGCTGTTATATGGGTAGCTTTAAAACTTAACAATGGTAGTCTTATAACACAGTTCTAATACCTAGTATTTCTAATGATGTATTTCATTCATCTAAATCTCCACAATCAATCAGCGCTGGGCAAGTTTCAAAGTTGTATCAGCTGAAATATTTAAATTGTGTTTTGAAAAACATGGAATAAAAGTGTTCTTATAATATCATGTTAGCAAGAAACCAAAATATAATGCTAATAAATTGGAAATGACGAGGCATTTTCACTGAAAAGTATTCTCTGAGTAGACCTAGTGGTGGCAGCAGCTACTTATGACTTACAATCATTCGTATAGTTACGACAAGATTAAAACCATAATTTGTGATATCAGTAATAAAAGCTGTATCTTGTGAGTTTATAAAGAGTTTTTTTAATAAAATGTTATTTCCCATACGTATTGTAATCATAAAGAGAAGGTATCCTTATTAAGATCTCAAGGCGAAACTCTACGGAGATAATTTATGAATAACAATCAGATATTATTAATAAACTATTTTATAATAAAAATCACTATTTGTCAATAACTTGGTCAGTCTGGCGTGATAACCTCAAATACATTCCATTATCATGATGTATGTAATATCTTTTTTAATCTGGAACATGAAAGCGGTAGACCTGCTGTTAATGTTTATTCTAACAATGATGTACTCTCTACGCCCCTCCCACCCCCGACTCACGCGAGCAGGTCCAATTTAAGCGCACAGCGGGCATGATCGTCAAGCGTGGCCTCGACCTGACCACCATCATCATCCCGCCAGCCCTTCCCCTGGTCATGTCGGTTGGGATCGGGTTTGCCCGACGACGTCTCAAGCGGAACCGAATCTTCTGCGTCTCACCCAACACCCTGAATGTGGCGGGAGTGATCAACCTCGCCTGTTTCGACAAGGTTTGTTGGTTCGGACATCTCCAAAGCATTCAACCCCACCACCCCCCCTCCCCCCCTCCCCCTCTCGAACTATGTGATAGACACTATAATATTTTTCATAAAATTTAAGTTAAATATGTTTGTGTTTAACAAACAAAATATTTTTAGAAGTTTAACAGACAACGTTTACGCTTTATTTGATTTCATAAAAAACGATATGAAAATATCAATAATTTCAAACCAAAATTATTTTATAATATACTTTCTACCCTTTATGAATTGTGCTTTGTTACTTATTATTGAATTGATATTGTTCATCTGACTGTTGTTAATGACAACCAAACAATTCTTGTCTCAATTGAATTTTTTCTATCGTTTGAAAAAATTCATATGAATTATTAATACTTTCAAACTAAATATCAGAAAAGAATATTTTTAACAATCATGTTATATATAATACATTTCGATATGAATTCAAAATTAGAGATAAATATTGTAAGCGATTGCATCAATGGACATTAATATATATTATATATATAAACAGTAGACCAGAAAACACTATTAATATACACATATTTCGTTATTAATATAGATTAATGTTTAACTTGTAATGCGTGATTCGTGAAGTAATTTTCGTTACTAGCCGGTTTAGATATTGCTTCATTAGACTATATTTGTGAACAAATAATTATGGTTACATTTAATTTCATTATAATTATACAGAATTAAACATAGTTACTAAGACGGAAGTTTAATTTACAAATGACACCGCCCTTTGATTTAAATTGTGCGATCATGTTAAATTCAATGACGAATAATGTTTTCAACCTGTATAAAATGTAACAACTTTTGTGACACCAATGAATTTCATATTTATTACTTTAATATAGCATAAAATAATTCCACAATTATATTAATATATGTTGCATGATATTATTCCCATTGCTAATGGTAATTGTTCCCGGCTTGATTGTGTATCCCTGAAACATTAACTACAACTGTGGGTATATTGTTAATAGTATTCAAAGTTGTCTCATTTAACGATTTTCTTGGCAATAATGTCAAATCAGTTTGTTACGCCCTCTAGAGGCGGGGTTGCCTGACACTTTGCACAATAAACATTTGCTCATCAGTCAGCACTGCATGTTGCTCACCCTATTTAAAAAAAGATATAATTATATATTTATAATCAAATTAAGATGCTTTTTACAGATAGCGTAAATTATATTTAGTTATATAATTATTTTTATCTTTTTGTACATTAGATTTCAGTTATCTAGTGTTTATCAAATACAATATATGATCTAATATATTTTAAGCATGCTTTATCCATTAATTGAATTCGCTTTTAAGCATTTCTTAATTAACAGTGTGTTTGAAATCAATATTAACACAATTAATGCCTTGACAAAATTCCTGGATCTGGCCATGATTTGAAAATTTGTGTATAAAAGGTCCTCAAACTTTAACAAGTATCACATAAGTATTTATATGGAGTATTAATTGTCACCCTTGTTTTTCATTATTTTTAACAGAAATTGTAGCAAACTGTTTATTCTATATATTTTATAACAATTCTTTATTGTGAAATATTAGAAACATTTTTGACGGATTTCAACTAAAAATATAATTTAATAGATTTCTTCCCAAGAAAGTCAAAGACCGCACTATTCTAACCTTAAATGTCCTCTATTTGATGGTATCCTTTTAATCCATTTGTTTGATCTACTTGTACCGTTGGTAACACGATATCCATTAAATATAACGCGACACGCTAACAAATCGACCCTCGTTTTGTGACATTTTGCTTTATATAGAGATATAATTCAACTTAAGAAATCCATTCATCTTCATTATTGGTACTAATGATATAATAGTAAG
Organism: Coelogynopora nodosa; assembly: GCA_034780555.1. NCBI lineage: Eukaryota > Metazoa > Platyhelminthes > Proseriata > Coelogynoporidae > Coelogynopora > Coelogynopora nodosa. The sequence goes on along the minus strand of JAUZND010020228.1, from coordinate 35,902 downwards.
TGTTTACTTAGCTGTAATCAGTTCCTAAGGTTTTGAATATTTCAATATAATGCCAATAGTTAAATTAAAGTTCCTATATATTATGGTTTAAAATTACATTCGACAATTTTTTTATTATTTACTTTTAGAGAGGAGTCTACTAAATGTTTTCATAATTAAACTCTCTTTTTTTTGTAAATCGCATAGAAAATCATTAATAATTTATCTGGATAAAAGCAAGACTAAAATCAGATGAATTGATGCCGTGATGCAGATACCTCTTACTATACCCCTAATGTAGTGCTTTCATATCTGTTCTAGGCAAATCTGGCTATTACACATCATGTATGTTCTCTATACAAAGAGTCTGATAGCAAGGAAAGACCTTTGAACTGCAGTTTACCATGTTAACTATACCTGTCTGGGAGAACTGGTATAAAGAAACAAACAAACAATGTCTGTGTTTTACTTGCAACTTGCTTCTGTTTTTTTACACATTTTTACATATTGGTATGCATTCAATATTATTCCATTGCTATTGAATGTGTCGTGTATTTGATTAGTTTATTAATTCAGTTATATAATTTAATCATTTAATGTAGAATTATATATTTTTTTTAAACTGTATTTGATGCAATTTGTCAGGGAAAAGAACGTAATTAAGACAATAAAAAACTAAAAACATTCATCACTATATCAGATTGTATTATGATATCTGAAGAAAAGGTAGTGATTAGTAACTGTTAAAAACCATCTATAATTTAAAACACTACAATTTATTGATTACTAGCATCGTCTTAATGGATCATATGCATCCATAGACTTTTAGAGATATTTTTTTGTATATACTTTTTTTGTGATACTTTTTCTGTGTATGTATCGCATCGTCTTATTAACTAATAGCGTTTACCCGGGATGCATTTATAACCGCTGTATTTATTGTATCCACTCATTTAAGCCTTTGTGATTCAATTTGACATATCGCCTTTCAGGTTTTGACTGATGTAAAAAAACAGTAAAATTTGTATTGTTCAATAATTGCGTTGCTATAGAAAATTGAGTTCAATCTGACTTGCATTTTCTATGTAACAAACATGATATATAAATCACAAAACAGGCACTGTATGAATAAAGGTTCCGTCCATAATAATGAAAAATAGTATTTTATCTGTGTGTAATTATGTGGAAATAATGTCCTGCTCAATGTACATACAAAGTCGATTCGACACGTAGCAGATTTGAAGCAATACTTTCGTATAACGAAATATTTTTATAGCAATTCGAGAAAATGCCATTTACTTAAATTTAATTGAAAATTATCATTACAAGTATTACTGTACAAAAGCACAAATGGTAATACTTTTATTATTTCTTTCTATAAATCATGAACTGCCATATATTTTTTTCTGACATTGTGATAGTACAGAAACTTTATAATTTAGGAATAAAATATAGAGTAAGTGTAAATACGTATATGCGGAAGATAATATTTATTCGAAATTAATTTTTTTTTTAATTTTATATTTATTCCGTCACCATTGTTACTATGGGTTACCATTCGACTATGGAATATTGTAGTAAGTATACAAGGCATACATATAGTAAATTATGGTTTGTGAAATATCGGATAGTTTATTAACCACTTACGTACAAGACTTAAGGTGTTAATAGTGTTCTGTATGTCATTATAAACACTATAAGCGAAAGCTATTAGGCAAAAAGCATAAATCCATCAAATTATTTGTGACGCGACGCGGAGAATTTTTTTGAGACAAAGTATTTATTTCAGTTCTCTGCAAGAGCGACGTTACGTTTCATAGTTTCATACTTCTAAACTATGAAGGCCTATGTGCATAGAAACATGAATTTCGTCACGCAGTGTCGCAGAAGAAGTAGAATTTTTTTCCGCCTCGCGTTAAGTGTTATTAGGTTAATTGATAATGGCTCATCTCAGTTGGTGTGAATAGGACTTGAAGCCTACTAACTATGTAATGTTGAAAGTTGTGCCTTGTACTGTACACCTAGTACACTATTTAAATCAATTTCGAAACCTACAAATATTAGGATGCTGCTTATACGCCGGAAGATAAGATAATTTTTGGTGCCACTGGAATTTCCATTTCGATTCGGACATAGTTACACACGACCAATGTTCTCAGTTCTCAGTCCTCAACCAAAAAACGAATAGTCCGTTTCATTTAAAGAATATATCTTCGGCATCGCATAAAATGTATTTATCCAAACTGCCTATTCAGTTTATTTTATTGGCTTAGTACATATTGATAGAACATTTTAAGTTTCACGGATTAAGTTATTCCGACTAATGTCAAAGTGATCTCTCTATTTCTACACTACCTCCAACCATGTCTTCCCCTGCAGACGGGCACCCTGACCGAGGACGGGCTCGACCTCTGGGGAGTGGTCCCGACACGACAGGCCCGCTTCACCGAGGTCACCTCCCGACCCTGGGAGCTGGCGGTGGGGGAGGGGGAGGGGGGCAATGCCCTCCTAGAGGCGATGGCCTGCAGTCACTCGCTCACCAAGATCAACGGGGTGCTCTCGGGCGATCCGATCGATGTCAAGATGTTCGAGGCCACAGGATGGGTTAGTGAGGATGTGGAGTGAATCATATAGGCGTGCACAGTCGGTGGCGATTGGATAAACACTATCCGAGTTTATTTGTAAAATACGAAAAGTTATTTCCTTACAATAATTTTTTGTTCGTTATTTTTAACGGACTAGTAATATTGTAGGTTTTCTCCGCTTGATCTATCCAATACAGACGCGCGAAATCACGGTGCTCTATGAATGAATTTGTAGACACACGATTGTACGTTCCGATGAATTATGTCTTGTTGTAAATAATGTTCATTGTGAAGGAATTATCTTGTTTAACACCACATAATTTGATAATGCAAAGTGCTTGAATATTATTTTCATAATTCTTTTGTTAGATTCCGCAATTTTATAATATTATATAATTGAAAGATCACATTAAATATTGTAACCTTTCTTGCGCTAAATAAAGTTATATTTAAGATTTCGTCTTCCTATAAAATGCATACAGATCCACTTTTCATGAGTATTTTACACCGATATCTACTATAATCATCCTGGATTACCCATCTTTGATTTACATGGTATTACATTTTAATGTCTCATTAGTGTAGTCCTTTTAGAAAATCGATAATAATATATATTTGCAAACTATTTATAGCAACTATATATTTGTTTATGTGTTACAAATACCTTATTTACGTATGTACGATATTCCTGCGGTCATTGCAAATATGGAAAAGTCATGAATTTGATTTTCCAAAAGGTCATAACATTTTGTCAGTCTGTAAATAGAGTTTACTTTAACTAATTATAAAGTAACTTTGAATACAAATTGTCTGTTTGCAAATGTACATAATAGCCGAAGTAAAGACAGCAGAACAGTTCAAAATCAGAATGGAAACACAATTACACCTGGTGTGTTCAAACTGGCAGCCATCGTTTTCAATGCCTTTCTCGCATTACTTGTATACATTGTCATAGCCCTACCTGTCTCCTGTGTTGATGCCCAGTGAGGTCAGGGTCAGGAGATCAATAACATTATGAAAGAAACTTTACTACAAAACCAATTAATGATTTTTTTGGGAACATTCTACGGATTCAGGTTGGGGGGGTTTAGGGAGGCTCGAAACCCCTCCCCTGGTAATTTTTATCTATTTGGCGCCTAAATTACAATTTAATTTCGAGAGTTTCATGCGAGAGTAAAATTTAGCTTAAAATACATCCTTGTGCGTCATACTTGCTATGTTGTTTAAAGTTATAATATTCTGGCTAATAGCACAGAAGATTACTTTAAAAAATCTATTACAATTCCTTCATATTGTACCATCTGTTATCAGCAATGACTATGAATGCAACATTGGGTCTGCAGCTGGTTCCATCGGTATTGTCCAAATTACCAACAGCTGAGTAATTTTATTACATAATTATTTTTAGTAAATATGTCTCTTGTTTTTTTTAATATGTCTATATTTTATTCCAAAAATCTTATATAGTATTTATTTTTATTATTTTTTTGTTTTTATATATGTATATTTATACATACGTTCTTATATATTTATATTTATTTACATTTTATTTATAATAAATTAAAGGTTACAACATCTTACTACAATATAACTTACTATATCTTACAACAACGATAATGATATTGCCAGTGCTTCGGGTAAATATTGCATTGCTGTGCACTGATTTCATTCCAATGTAACCTCATCATTATGAAATGGCCAAAGCCATTTGTGTACACTTTTTAATGGTAATGCCGATGAACATAGACGCTAAACGTAACCGATTTACAGGTGTGTGTGTGTGTGTATTTTTTAATATATCAAATGTGTGCAGTTTTTATGTGTCTCTCACTAAAAACAGAACATATTGAAGTGCGTATGTTAATATGGGTCTTTTATGTGTTATTATCTATGGATTATTATCTACCTACAGTTTCAACACGACAAGATATATCCTTCTTGTTAAAAGTTTCTTGAATGCTCGTGATCTTACACCAAGTAATGTATCTATTCCCCGCGATCTCAAAACAATCTGCTCATGAGGCTTACATTGTGCAAAGTGTAAAGAGTACATACGGAATAATACCCAGAAAAAAAGTGGAAGAAGACAGTCAACGATTAGTTGCAGAAGAGGAGGATAATCTTTAGAAGCTACCGAAAGATGATAGTACAAGGAAAAAGCAGATTGATGGGATAAATCTATAACAGGAACCAGAGGTGGGTAGTTATGTCATTATATAATATGGACTCCATTAAGAAATTGTAAAATTATTGAATACATTAATTTATCACATAGTATATTTTGTCACTTAGGTAGAAAAACAATTCGCACAAGCAGAACGTTTGCAGGTGGAAAAGAAAGTCCAGGAATCACTTAAAAAATTGAAGGAATCAGCCAAACCCTTACTGAAGATTAAGCTGACCATAGAGTATTGACCATGACCCTTTCTTTACTCTATGAAGCTGACTTGGCGACAAAGGAAGAAGTCGCAATCAAGTTCTCTCTGAAGAGGGCAATAAAAAACATGCAAACTGAAAAATCAACACGTGCAAAAGCTCAACATGATTCGGTCATATTATCAAAGGAATTGCAAAAAATACCTAAACTTTCCAAAACCTGTGACTTCAAAATAAATTGCCATAATTTACCCATGTTGTGAATGTGAATAATATTAATAATAATAATAATAATAATATGCTTTATTGACAAAGATGTGACACGCACCATGCTTGCAAAAAAGAGAATGTAGATTCATAGTTGACAATAACTTTTACATATTCATTTTCAATGCTTATTTCGTTGTAAAGTATTAAACATTTGTGTATACATTGAGTAAACATTGTTTACTCTGTATAGTTATGTTTTATATTGAATTATAAGTATTGATATTTGTAATTCTAAATATAGTTTGTTATTTTTTAGTTGTGTGATACTCCTCTGTAAGCATTCATGTAACTTCACAATTTTATGAAATTATGCTATGATGTTTTTTTTCCTTGCGATTTTTTAAAACTTTTTTATCAGGGGTAACACTGTATACTTATATATTGTTGTATTGTGTTATCTGTGTGCATATTATAATATAATTTTACTTACTGTGGTACATTGCCTTAAACTTGCATTGCACGTATATCATATATCGTTTTTTATCTCTAAAATAATTTTCTTTTTTTAATAAGCTTGTATGGTTACTCGCTAAGAACTATGACTCTCTATATCTATATATATATATATATTTTTTTTTGTATCTCCATATTTTCCGCATATGGAATGAATAATTTAGCTAAAGTATATTATATGTTAACGTACATTATGTTATCGTTTAATGTAGACTACTATAATATACTGTAAATACTTTCCAAAAGTATTTTTCATCAATTCTAACGTTGGATGTTATTATTGTGTAAATTATTACAAATAGTTGGACCTTTTTCGTCGATAATTTCCGTTTAGAAAAAAATATATTAAAAAAATATTTTATCCTTTTGTGCATATTATAATTTGCAAATAAATTATTAGTTTGTAAACTTCCGACATTTTTTCCATAACAACTGAAAGCGAGTCAATATGTTATAACAGTGTTCGAATTGAATAGTGTCGGAATATGTTTTTGTAAAATATTTTCTTCTAAAAATATTGAAATTTAATGACATACGTAATATATATATATATATATCTAGTGTATATATAAATTAATTTAGTAAAATATCTATCATGTTTAAATACTTGCAAACGTCTTGCATGTCTTCCGCATTTATAAAACGTAAGAATATAATTAGTATTATTTTCAACCGCGTTACATCTTTACTGAGAGTTTAGCTATTTAGAAATGGTGTAGCTATTTCTATCAATTAGTTTTTTGTTTTTTTTAAATATTTTTGTAGGATTTCATCGAGGAGACGGATGATGACAATTGTAAATTTGAAATGGCTGTCTCGCCTATTGTCCGTCCAAATGTCGGTAATGTCACGAAGCCTCCGCGACTTGACCCTCAAAATGTGGTGAGTTAATCCAGTATTTACGTCTTATTGACGTGAGGGAACGTGGCTCAGTGGATGAAGGTTCCACTCAGGCCCCTTGATCCGTCTCTTAGTCTTTAATTAAACAGATTCTGACATTAAATAGGTCATTTAATTTGACTATGTCAGTTGTGTTGCTTTGTGGAATTCGTGGTAATGGGGGTTTCACATAACGTAATTAAATACACAGGTCAATAATATAAGTGTAAGTAAGGTAACAACTCTCTTTTAAATTGATCTTAGAAATAAACATTAATTCTTATTTGTAAATAAATTACATGTATATATATTTATATAATGTTTAATTACAATAACAGAAATCAGTATTAAAAAGTAGGAACTATTATATTGTTTAATGGCAAATAGTGCATATATATGTCCTAATATTTATATTGTTTAATGGCAAATAGTGCATATATA